>JAGXJF010004042.1:0-46538 GCA_019208055.1 Stipa capillata | reverse complement strand
AGCTTCTTTATGGGCGACTTCTTACCAGCTTAGGCACTTATTTGTTACAATTATATTGTTTTGTGAAGTGAATGATGAGCGTGCGTTCTATAATAAATGTTCTTCGTACCTGACTGATGACATCCAAGAAAGATTCCGTAGATTAGTTAATGATCCACATTTCTTTCTACCCATTGCCCAGTTGGAAGACTTATTGATAGATGAATTAAGCACTTTATTTTTGCGTAATAGTTCATCAATTGCCAACTTTAACTTGCCACAGCAACGCTGTAAAGGACGCACCAATCTACAAAATAGACTTATCTATGATGAGCTATCATATGACTTAGAAGACCTGCTTTCGACTTCAGCTTTACTTCAATGTCAATTAACTGTTGACCAAAAAATGCGTACAATAAAATTGTTGACTGTGCGATGAATAGACAGCCTGCCTTTTTTTTCCTTTCTGGACAAGGTGGCACTGGCAAGACATTTCTCTGGACTGCTATTCTTTCGTATCTCCGGTCCCCAAAAAAGATTGTCCTCGCAGTTGCATCTTCTGGGGTTGCATCCTTGCTAATGCCTGGCGGTAGAACTGCACATTCACGGTTCAAAATTCCACTGGACATAGATGAAATGACCATGTGTGATATCAAGCGAGGATCGATGCTTGCTGATCTCATTAAAGAGTGCTCTCTTATAATCTAGGACGAAGCTCCAATGACCCATAGACACTGCTTTGAGGCGCTAGATAGAACCCTACGTGACATTCTTTCTCCCATTAATCTTGCTGCATCAACAACACCGTTCGGTGGAATGCCAATTGTTCTTGGAGGTGATTTTAGGCAGATTTTACCGGTTATTGAGGGTGGTTCATGATCTGAAATTATCGACGCAACTATAAGGAATTCTCCTCTCCGGAAATCTGTCCATCTGCTCAGGTTGGACACAAACATGAGACTGTCCAACCCTGCGCTACCACCTGCTGAGCAACATGAATTAGCCAAGTTCAGTGCTTGGGTGTTATCTGTTGGAGATGGTACAATTGAACAAACTCTGTTAAGTGATGGTACTCCATCTGGCAATATCGAGATTCCTACAGATCTTCTTATTCAAACTAAAGGTGACAAGATAACTGCTATAGTTAATTCTGTTTATGCTGATCTTTGTGCCTCCTATACTAATCCAGAGTATCTCCGGAACCGAGCCATTATATGTCTGAATAATGACACTGTTGAAGACATAAACCTGTCCATTTTACGAATGCTTCCTGGCGATGCAACTGAGCTTCTCAGCTGTGATTGCATCTCCAAGGTGAATGACAAACTTGGTGATTTTGATGAATTATATCCCACAGAATTTTTGAACTCCCTTGTACTCAACAATTTTCCAAGGCATAGGCTCCTACTTAAAATTGGTTGTCCTGTCATGTTGCTTAGGAATATCAATCAGACAATTGGCCTTTGTAATGGAACAAGGCTTATGACAACCAGGTTAGCAAAGCAAATTGTTGAGGCCACTATTATCATAGGACCAAATACAGGTGGTACCGTTTATATCCCTAGAATTACATTGAGGTCCAAAAATTCCAAGTGGCCTTTTGTACTGGAAAGACGGCAATATCCTCTTAGAATGTGCTATGCAATGACCATAAACAAAAGCCAGGGTCAGACTTTAGCTTCCGTTGGATTATACCTAAAAAAACCTGTCTTCACACATGGCCAGCTTTATGTTGCAATATCAAGGGTGATATCAAGACATGGACTGAGCATCCTTATCGAAGACCAGAACGGCAACTGTCAGACTTCTACCCCTAATGTTGTCTATCAAGAAGTGATCTGCTCTGTGTAGTTGCTTGTATAGCTATGACTTTTTGCGTGTGCATTAATATTCTGGTCCGAATACTTGTCTACATAAGATAGTTTCTTTATATACATATGCTTTCAGCAACATTTGTGGCTAGATCTATTTAACTATAATTATATGTACATAATGTAAGCTCTCTATGCATTCTTATTTCATGCCCTATCTGTATGCTCCTTGTTATTTCTCTCCTTCTTATACGTCTGTCCATTTTGTCCATAGATTGTGCCCCTATCTGATCTGACTCCTGCTAGCAAGCGCGTCACAATCTGCGTGCGTATCTCACGCATGTGGAACTACTTCAACAGGGGAAAACAACTTGGTCATCTCGATCTTGTTCTGATTGATGAAATGGTATAGAGCTTGCTTTTGTTCGATTGCTATTCAATGCTTCTTTATACTAATTGATAATGCTGTTGTCTTTATTACAAGCAGGGTACTACAATGTATGCTGAGATAGCAGGTTCTCAGGCACCTAATTTTAAGGACCTACTTGTTGAGGGAGAAGTGTATGTAATCTGGGATTTCTTTGTCCAGTCAGCGAAAAACATGTTCCGACCTGTCCAAGGAAAGTTTATGATCAGAACGACACCATGGACGAAAATAGAGCAAAAAAGTATTGTGCCACCAAATTTCCCACGCTATGCATATTCTCTTACATCATTTGATGTCCTTCCTCGCCTTATTGGCAAAAAGGAGTCATTCTTAGGTATGCATGCATTTGGTTATAAGCAGTCTTCTATGCATTCAGCCCTTGTTGTCTCGTTTGCACATTCAAAACTAAAAGGATTTTCATTTTTGTCCAGATGCAATAGGTATCATAGTTGGAATATCGGACCTGCTTGTTGTTCGCTTGCTAGGCCAGATAGATGAATCTTACAAAAGAAACCTTCGTTTAGTGGATATGGAGTAAGTATATCGATTAATCCATGCTGTTTCTAGCTGCCTTATATATGCTTTCTTACATGTCTCTATTGAATACATAGTAAACAAGATGCATACTCTGGAATTTGTGTATCTCATTACAGCCAATTTGCCATCTAAACAGAAATAAGTAACTATCGAATTTCATGTAGTGGCAAGAAAATTGATGTTGCTCTGTGGGGACAGCATGGAATGTCTTTTGATGGCAAGGAATTGTACAAAAAGGCACAATCAGAGGTGCTTATCATTTTATTAGTTGGAACATTAATGAAAGATTATCGAGGTATGTAATAAACAACGATCCGCGTTGTCTTTTTACATAATATTGAGAGATATCATGAATAGCAATGCAGGTGCCATCTTCCTTATTATATATGCTGATCTAATTTCTTTCCTCTCTTCTTGCAGGGCATGAAACCATAAGTTGTGGCGATGCTGCAAAGTACTACATCAATCCTGATATTCCAGAAGTAGCTGCATATCGTGAAAGGTTATTAATCTGGTCTTGTTCTGTGCAGAAACCCTAGCTTAATTACATAAACAATAACTGGTACTCATCGTTGCCTATCGCATGTTTGTCCAGGCTAGGAAAGCAACTGCCTGTTGTTGAATGGATGTCAGCAGCAGATGATCGATATCAAAAGGCTTACAAGCAAACTGAAGCGAAGACAGTAGATGTCCAAACGCTCTTGACAACAGATCCAAATGACTTCATTGTATGTACCCTGTCGAAGCCATCAACATGTATTTTATATTGCATTATTATACACCATCTGACCATGTTGGTTGTCAAATACTGTGTACACAGGGCCAGAACTTAGTATGTACAGTAACACTTACCAAGGTAAAATCGCCTTCTTGGTGGTTCCTTGCATGCTCAAGGTGTCACAAAGCTGCCCACTCAGCTGGCACTGAGTTTGCATGTAGTGACCCTGGCTGCCCTTCAATAACTGCTAAACCAAGGTATACAATAGCCATATTCTATCTGTGCTTGTTTGTCCTCACTAACGGAGAAAATTACTTTTTTGCGTTTTCTTCCTTTCAAAATCCAGATACAAAGTTTGCATGCTTGGTACTGATGGAACCGGCGAAGCAGAGTTCATGTTCTTTGCTGGATTAGCTGAGCGAATCATTGGAAAACATGTTGATGCTCTTATTCGTGTAGCTACGCACAGACCAGGTGCTATTCCTGCCGAAATATCTGCACTTGTGACACAAAAATACACATTGAATGTGAGCATTGCTGAAAAGGGACTCCAATTTGGTTATATTGCATTCCAAGTTAACAATATAGATGCTATCCATCCAAAAGCAAAGAGCTTTGAATTTAAACACGCTCATATCCACTGCCAACCAATTGGTTGCGAGCGATTCAGCTGGCGGCACATCTATGCTTGTCCCTCCAACTATGGAGGTTAGTTTCTTGATATATTCATTTAGTCAGTGTCTAGTTCTAACACTTGCTTCCTCATTGCCTTTCTTCTATTTCTATTTTCTGGTTATCTCTCTGACATTTCTGTATAGTAATCCATTTGCCATTGCTTTCCAGCTAACTGATACCACAGACACTCGTTCGCCTCAGACGTGTGGAACTGAGAACGTTCATGTTGTGACAACATCCACTGATAGCGATTCCACCTTCCTCCAGACAACAGCGGTAATCCTACATGCTCCTTTCTAGCCAATCTTTCTATCATCCAATTTAAGATACGGCAATGACACAACCATCCTATTGCACCTTCCATTTCCCTCTTTACATCTCTGTATAATTCATTTGCTATCTCTTTCCAGATGGCTGATAGCACAGAGACTGCTTTGCCTCAGATCTGTCAACCTCACCAGATTGATGTCATCACAACATCCACTGATACCAGCTCTTCTCTGCTGGAAACAACACCAGTAATGTTACATCCTCTTTGTTATCCTATCATGCTATCATGTTGTTTAATATAATGCAACGATACAATCATCTTATTGCAGCCTCCGGTAACACCAAACAGCATTGAAAAGGAATCTACAGAGGCGCTCAAAGATATAGGTTCAGCCACAAAATCCATGACTCTGAAAAGGTTGGCCCTCTGGCTTCATGATTAGCTATGTTAATCTTCAGTATACGGCAATATATAACTGCAATTATCGCTGCAGATCGCTCGATGATAACACCAAAGGTCCTCCCATAAAAAGGCTCTTTAAATAAGGTATGCGATAGTATCATCATTCCAAATATGAGACATATTCTGTTTTGCACATTAGGTTGATATGCTTGTCTACATAGCTTTAAACTTTTCTATAGTAACATAAATGTCTATTACAATTGCATATATATTTCGAGGGGGAAAAAAAGACCTGGTCGGTTGCTTATATGTAAAGCAATATATTTATGTTCTTTTCTGTGCTCGTTCCGCACATCTAAAGTTTGTATTTACGCCTTCCTGTTTCGGCAATCTTTATTTACTCTTTTTATTTATATTCTATCGCTTACCATTTTATCTCATAATCACTGTAGATTTTTCTTGTCTTTGTATGGTGCAGGCTATAAAACACTCCACCTTCCACGGCATATTGACATAGGTTCTTTTGGCTTGTCATGCTCGCTATATGCAATCTGCAATCTTTTTGGATGGTCTTCTGGGGATGCATGTCTACCATAGCTGCAGTCTTGCTAATTCAGCTGCCTACCATGTAGTTATTTACAATTGTTCTACTGTAATTGTCCACTGCTACCTCGACTTGGCCTATCTACCTGATGTGTTCGCTAATCTGCAATGTAAATTAGACATATAAGTAGGAAGTAACCGCGTACGACATACGGTGCTGCGTCTTATCTAATCTGTCGGCCTGTTTGTAAATTACTATCGTATTAATGTGTACCTTATATGCTATGGATATTGTCAAATGTATCTGTCCATCTGTAGAAATATGTTGCTTAGTTTTGTCACAGATCAGCTAACGTAGGCACTTCTCTTGCAATAAAACTAGCATTGGAATAGCATATCTTCAGATCTATTTCGTCTGCTTCGGACATGAATAGGTTATTGCCGTTCCACAGCTACCACTGTTTGTGTTCATTTTGCGCTGAAGCTCGCATTGAAATGCCTTAGTTCTTTAACTTATCTTATTCCATCGTCGTTCGGTTCAGCCCGTGCATTACCATGCATACTGCCTGTCATTCGCCCGTACCTCCATTCATCGGCTGATGGCACTCTCCTATCGACCTACCATAAACCAGATAAGTTTTCTAGCCTATATTCTATAACAAGCTCCTTCGCTTACTGGCTGCTTTTCAGTTAATTATACTTGTCATTGCCTGTTCTGCACACCATTCAAACAAATGCCAGTGAAACTCAGCTTATAGATTGACACATCTGTGGACCTCTAGCGCAAATAACATCCTGCGCATAACACAGCATGGCAGGAGCCTTATCGAAATAAAGTTTTGGCCCTTTTTCTCTCATTGCTTCTCCCGAAAAACAGCTTATGTGTGTGTGCTTTGCATTTCAGTGCGCCGCTGCAGTCCACTCTGCTTACTCCGCCTTCTCCCCCATCGATAACTGACATATCCATTACCTTTTCCTCTAGGCCTCTTCGTCTCCTTCACCTGCTAGCTGCCACATACTGCTTCTTCTTAGTCATGAGCAACGCAGAGGAGCAGGACTTGTCCGATAGATCCGTGCTTCTTTCTCCATCGACATGTCTTCACCGCTCGTCACCTTACACCGTTGACAGCGCTTCAGCAGACAGGGTATGTGTTTGCTCCTCATTTCTTCCAGCGTGCTTAGCAACTCTTACTTGATGCCTAATTTTTGCAGTGCCGTCCACCATGGCTACATACAGTATGGAAACCGGCACACTCCCTATCCGTATTGATCTAGATACGGTTTCACCTCCAGCCAGTCCGCAGCGTCCTCGATTCCAGACTCGACCTATATGCATTTCCAGCTCGCTGCAAAATAATTTCCATCAAGCCGGACCTATGTTAAGTAACCCCAGTAACATACCTGCCGGACAGCAATTATTTGTTCAAGTTCCTGGGGTAATAGCTCATTTACTAGCTTTTTCAAGGTTTTTTTACTGTCTACTATCGGATGTTTATTTAACTAACTCATACCACGTTTGTCGAATATCGGATGTCATTTACTTTTGTTATCAACTAGCAGCTTCCCTTAATATATATACATATATATTATGTTCCATTTCTTTATCTATATATATATGCAGACAATGCACACAAACCATTGACCATGCTACTCATCTGATTTCTTTATTTTCCATTCTCCTCTTATACATTTCATTCACACATATATCATCTGTCTTTCCCTTGTTCATTGTAGTTTACTATGTTCTCTACTTGACTTTACAGGCACACCAAAAGGCCTACATATCTAGACAGGTCCTCCTATCTGAAATAGCACTATCACTTAGACTTACAATACATTCAGCCGGCACTGTCGTTGAAGATACATCATATCTTAGAGGATGGATAGAGCTTGATATCGTTCCAAGTACAGTTAATGTCCTCGGAAGTAAGCAAACTTTCTATGGTGATATATATCGGACAACATATCATGCAATGGAAAGTGCAGCTCAAGCAGTCATTACTCACCTTTTACAGTTGAACCACGTTGTTATTGATGATGCCAACTACAAGCAAAATATTATTCTAGAGAGGAAGCTAGCAGCAAGCATATCATTCCAAGACATTATGAACGAAACTAATAAAGCCAATCAAGAGTACATTTCTTTTCTAAAAGAATCCAATGAGTATCTATTGCGACAAATCCTACAAATCTGCATTGATCATTCCAACATTTTACCTTTAAAGGTATTGACCTCGCAACATGGGCTGACAGATTCCGAAAATACCACTGTCCAATATATAGGACAGGCTCCTCCAATTCATCAACAAGAAAAGCTTGCTTTCAAACTAGCAGAGCTGGCTTCTACAAGAACTATGCATCCTTCCTCGTTGTCCAATGTATGTAATATAGACATACCGCAATCTTACCAAGATCTATTCAATCATGCATCTTTTTATATATTTGCTACCGCTCAGTAAACCATATCTCTTTTCTCTTATTGCTCTTACAGGTTTCATGAACCTGCCATCTAATATGCTAGGAGGTGGCTGTTCTATATTAGACCGCTCTGCTCTTCCTCCTGCCAACATGATAGGCTCTCTAGATAGGTACCAAACTGCCAAGTCTTTTGCATCCAGTATCCAGCTATGTTGATGAACCTGAAGTTTTTATTGTTTTATCTATCCATATTGCTTCTAGCCAGAGTATAATACTCTGCCTTTATCTACAACCTAATGTACCTATATCTACTCTAAAAAATGCTTCCTAATGGATCTATGTTTAATGTTCAGCTGCTATATCATGTGTAATTGAGCTGAACCTATTAAAAGACAGATCAAAGATCTATTCTCCTAGCATTTCTTTTATTTTCTCCAAAAGGCCAAGAGACTGACGCTACTCAGCATATTTAGAGACCATAACTGAAATTAAATTAATATTAATGCCATCGTGCTAACATGATACCTGCAAAAGATAGTTGCTAAATCTTTTTCCACTTTTCTGCCAGAGATTTAGGTCGCCCTGCTGCACATTTTGGAATGCAGGTTAATTTCAATAGATTTCTTCTCATATAATACATATAGCCAGCAACTAGACAAGCCCAACAAAATTTCAATTACTTGGCACAAACAACTGACACAAAGTCAGACGCTTATACTTCAAACTGGATAGATAACACCATACACTAAACACAACCAACCACACCAGACTTACATCCATGAAGTACATTAGCCTAAGTTCCATACAATATAGGTAGCACGGTGCACATAGATACATTAAACCAAGGTCCAGAAGATATGTAGCCCTTTAAGTATATGCAACTCCTAATTACACAGTACAACACGTTTGCAAACTACATAACCAACATAATACTTACCTTACCATCCATATGCCTTATCCTGATAACTACTCAGAATAAATACTTTCGTCATCACGGTACTCCCAGTCCAGCCTTCTACCGCTATGGTCCGACTCATAGTCGATACCTCGAAGATCCTCAAGGTCTACACATTTCTCATCCTCCTCAATCATGCGATCTCTCCTTGCTAGGTCCTCCACCTCAAGCAATTCGCTTGAATGAATTGAAACCTGATTTAGATACGCTGCAAGATCTTCTATTTCAAATAGCACAGTGTTCAGATCACTGCCAAATGGAGTAAGATTATCATCCACTAATTTCTGCATGTCTGAAGCTATATCCTCTATTTGTTTTACTGTCTAGAACCAACCTGCAAGATCTGTATTCCGATGATTGTCCATACTTTCTACAAGACAGAGCTCAAGAATAAACTATAATAGGAGAATCCAGAAAACACCATCTAATCTATAGATGCTTTCAATCAAAAAGACCATACTTCATTTGAATTAGTTTCTATGTTGAATCCATCCACAGATCACCTAACTCAGCTCATATCAGTTTGTATAAATACTCGATATTGAGCTAACAACTACATATAAATATCTCAAAGCTGAAACCAACAATGCTATTTGCAATCCAAATCATGAGCACTGACCCGTTTGCACAAATTACACATATATATCTCAGAATCAGGAAGCACCAGTCCTAAAATCGGTACATAGACAATCCTAAAAGCTAAGCAACTCAACAACCTTTAGCTAACCAACGGATATATATGTCTGAAAATTGAAAACATCAGTGCTATTACAACCTAAAGCATGACCGCTAAATATTTGCCATAGGTCACTTACATATATCTCTGAATCAGCAAACACAGGTGCTCAAAAAAGCACATAATAAGTCCTAAAAGCTACACAGCCAAACAGTCTTCGGGTAACCAGTACTTACATATTTCTGAAAAGTGAAAGCAGCAGTGCTATTCCCAGTCCAAAGCATGGACACTCAGCACTTGCCACAGTTCGACCATATATATTCCAGAATAACCAAGGACCAGAAGCAGACCGGGAAACCACGAGAACCTTTTTTCCCTGCACTTTTCTCAAATCTTACCTATGCCGAATCAAATCGGCAAGCCACTGCAAGTGCTTTACCACAGTCAATCTCCATCCACCAGCATTTTTACTACATAGAACCGGTTTATCATATTGAAAGTTTGAAACAAAAGCAAGCCGATGTTGAAATCAGAACCCAACAACAAAACAAAAATTACACGAAATCCTTTCTCACAAGTGGTCTACATACTACCGCATGGCAGAAATATCCTACTCCATCCAGAGGCAAAAATCAATGATCCTGCCAAACCCTAGAACTTGCACATTCTTGAAATGTATGAGAATAAAACTACCAAATAGAACCATTCCAGCTCTTATAACCAATGGTTTGGATGCAAAGCCATGTACCTGTTACTCCGCTGGCCATCGTGCCGCCTTGTTGGTACTTTCCTTGTCCGGATCTGTGTAGTCTGCAGCAGCCACCTCTAACGCCTCGATACTTCTCTCTTCTTTCTCTCCTGAACTTGCCACACCAAAAGCACCTAATAACGCTCGGTTTATCGATCCAGACCATAACAGCAATCGTCAGCTCGAAAGCAAATGGCCCATGCTTGTCCATTTAGCCCATTCCATACAAATCCAATAACAGAACACAGGCCCAAGACCAAGAAACCTAAATTCGCTAGCATGTCCCCACTTTTTGCGATCGAATTAATAGCTATACAACCAACCCATCCACCAACTTTCCCCAGTGCTCCAAACTTGCTTCTCTCGAATGCTCCGATAGGTCAACCAGTGGCCATCTTGCCTAGATAAGTACAAAGTAGTCATATGGTTTAGCGACCGGTCTCTTACCTCAACCCTTTCCTTGCGTCTTCCACTCGTCGCAATGTCCAACTAGCAGCCGTCTTCCTGGTATTGTTCTCCGCCCATCTATTCCTCTCCTTCGACCTTCACTTCGCTGTAGTGTTCGTCCATTTCAAATCCGCTCATGACATTCCTGACTTCCGGTTCCCATCCATCGATTCCCTTTTCTTGCTCTATTCCAACCCTCTCATATTACATCCTAGCAATATTGTTCTTTCATCCGAAACCAAACGCATTGCATAATCTATATTAATTCATGCTTTCCGTTCGCATCGTTCACCTGCTTTCAGTTCCTCACTCTCTACGGTCACATTTCTATTTTTATTTCGCCTTTCCGGCTGTTATCATTGATCCTATTTATATACTCTCTCTACAGATTTACCGCCATCTCTCAGCAGACCTAGCATCCGTCCCATTCTTCTGACAATCAGCTCCTATCATGTAGGCAGATTTGGTATGTTCACTTATCATCAAATTCATATTACTTTCCTGTTTACATGGTACTATTTTTTCTGATTCCAGATCTGCATATAAATACCCCAATCCAACCCATTCATTTTCTATTTAACTGCTCCCGCCTTGTTCAATATTCGTTTCTTTTGCACATTCAGCTTTGATGATATATCTTACTCTCTTCGGTGTACAGAAGTTTAGCTAGCAAATCTATCTCACATACCACAAATGCTCTTTTTTCTTAATAAAAACCTACATAAATATTGCGCTGTTACGAAAAGCCAATCAACCAATAGAAGTATACCTGTCCCATACACAGTATAAAGCCAATGCTCTGTCACGTTAGTTAAAACAATACTTAATCTTACCATATTTGTAGTGCAATGTATATGCAACAATACATTCTCTCGTCTGTTATCAGATTATGACGCTCAGATTATTTTGCAGCACAACACGTGAATGAACATCAACATGGAATGAAGCCAGCCTAAATCGGACACACCTGGTATAGTATATTCCATCTTCCATGCATACTTTGATGCATGTCTATGGTCTGAACCTCGCAACTTCAAATCCTCCAGGAAGCGATACATTTTCTGACAATGTGACAGTATATCCTCATGGCTTTCATCATGAGAAATGCAAGGCAAAAGCTAAAGCATCGAATGATATCATTGACATTAGCGATGATAGTGGTATCTTCATATATATAACTTATACTCTACAGTATGTTTTATTAAGATGTATCTTAATGGTCACCCTCTCATTTAATTGTTTCTTATGCAGAATCTAACCTTTGCAGCAATAAGGATCCTTCATTATCTTGTCATGCAGTTCAAAAACCAAAACTGTCAAAGAAAACTATAAAACAATGTACTATAGCAATATTAATGATCTTATCACTGACCCATTACAAGACTACCATCTAGAGTATGTTTTATTTAGATGTATGTTAGTGGTCACCTTCTCATTTAATTATCTCTTTACTTTAAATATATATTCATAATTACTTTCTTATATCTAAACATGTCTTACGCAGAGCCCGACGTTTACAAGAATATAACTACCTCATTCCATTGTCATTCAGTTAAAGAACCAAAACTCTCAGAGAAAACTATTAAACGAGGTACTGTACGAATAGTAGTCATGTTATCAGTCAGCCATTATAGCAATATCATACATCTAATTTGTTCTCTCTAGGACCCTATGGTCCTCTATCTGTAGGAGGTTACAACAATGTTTGCATATTTGGCAACAAAGTACAAATGACAACAGAAGATGTGCGCCATCTAAAACAAATAGTTGGCACTACAAAACAACGTTTTCCACACTACGTATGCACAATGATTAAAACTTTCATTGGTTCAAACAAAAAATGGTAACATTTCTTCCTTTCTTATTAGTTTCTTAAATAAACTACTATATACAATACTCCTACATTGTTCTTACTTTTATCTCTGCAGTACTTCTCAGTGCCTTTCACGACAAGATACCTGAAGAGCTTCTTAGCTGATCCAATTGACTATCTCAGCATTATAGACAGACAGAACAATACAGTGCACCAAGTACGGCTTATTCTCAGACAAGATAAACGTGCAACCATAACAACTAACTGGTGGTCCAGCTTTGCACACAGTGCCGGTCTCAAGATAGGTGATATATGTGTCTTTACATATACTATTAAAAGAAACTACCTTGCACTGGCTATGCATGTTCTTTAACAAAACTAGGTTTTTTCTCTTTCGTACTATAATTCTTAAATCGCATCATACTTCCAAAACAAGAACATCTAATATGCTTCACATGCAACGTTTTTACTGTTGGAACATACCATTGGATCTTCCATGATAGTAACTTTTCCCTTTCCTCTATGACTACATTGTTCAGTTCCATGCATAATGATCAAAATAGTCACTACCTCATACCATGTATAGTTCTACATTACATCGCTTTTAAAATGGCAATTTCATTACAAAAAAAATATATTTGTAAATTGCAAATCAGCTCAATAGACATGTTTCTATACTATAGCATCGACATAATTTCATCCCAAGACAATGCATATTTATAAGAATGATATATACTATGCTTGCTACAATGCAAAGGTCAAAAGAAATCAATAGCATCTCAATTCATCTATAACTTTATTTGAAAAAACTGCCAATGATCACAACTTCATCTGCCTGTCTCTGACATAGTAACTACTCATACATTGTTTACATTCTGCAATTGCTGTCTATACTATACATAACGTATAATTTCTTCCCTACAGTGCAATCCAATATCCAAAACATAACATATTACTCAATTATTACATCAATTACACTGACAATGCTGATTACTTTTCCCACATATATGACATATAGTTTATACCCATTCATCAACACATTATACTTCTCCATTCAATAATTGATTATTCACTTACATACAATATTTGCTTAACAGGTGACATCTTACCTTACATGCTTCATGGAAAACAATTAACAGTAAGATAACCAGCACCGATGAAGACCTTCAGCAATCTCTTATGCCAGTTGTTCTGCTCTGTTACTTGACATCTTAAATGCTGTAATTTTTGCCACTACTTTTCTCGCCCTTTCATCAGGCCTTCCAGATAATATATGCAACAATTTTAATGTAGAATTCTCACTATGTATCGCACTTTGCTTAGCACTGCAATATGTTATTGCCACCTACTTTCTCTATCATTTGCACACGCTTAAATTTCCATTCTAATTTTTTCAGCAATTTCAGTTTAACTGAAATTTTTATATATTTAGCAATTCTGTGCATTATAAGTTTGTAGCTATTTAGCGACGGGCGCGACAAAGCGCGCCTTCCTGGTCTAGTATTCATGATGACCAGCTTGAGTCGAATAAGGTCGGAGGGGGAGCGTCCATTTGGCCGTTGCCTCTGCCCACCCTTCCTCGGTGCCTCTGCTGCCTCGTGCCGCGAGGGGGGTCACGCGCTCTGGCATTTTGCGTCTGGTGCTTGGTCTGGTGCTAATATTCAGTATTGCTCGATACGTGGGAAATATCAGGCAGATCTCGGGATCGGTCAATGGAAATGATTCGAAAACTTGAGTTGTTCTTGACAAGAAAAGGATTGGATCTGCCGATTTAGAATTCTGTTTTCGCGGTGCAGCTGTGTTCAAAACTTCAGATTCATATAAACCAAAAAGAAATTTGTCGTGTAGGAACCGTGAGGGAATGGATGTACAAACTCGCACCCAGGTTGGACTACAGTTCGGCTCATATTTAGATACCTATTTCTTCTACTCGCATGTTTTGCGTTCAAAAAAAAAGGATGATGAAAAGCAATACGTCCTTGAAGAAAAGGTATTTGCTAGATACAAAGGTTTCGTATTGCGTGTAACATGCTCAACCAGCAGTGGCAAGGCTATTATATGGAGTACTAGTTTACTTCTCCCACTCGTGTATCTTCCACTCCGGCAGCTGCTGAATGACCATCTGGATAAACCAAAGCATCAAGGGCATGCTGTTATTTTCCGCAAAAAAGAAAGAGAAAAAAAAGGGAAAAGGGACATATTGCAATGTTTTTGCTGCTACCAATCAGAAAAAATAAAGCAATGAAGCAGCAATTGCAATGGGTCGCCGATTGGCAATGTTCTGCGAACGATCTTCTCTCCAACTACAGTAGGGAGACGTGATCCAACAAGAGATGCCTCTCGCGTTTTTCCGTGACAAATCCGTCGGTTTCCCTCTTCTTCGCCGCCCTTGTCAGAGTCGGGAGGGGAGAGGAACCGATTCCTCTTGCGGATCTTGTGCATAGGCTAGTTTCTTTAGCTACGGTCTCGAGATCGGCCGTTGTTTCAGCCATGGAGACGGTGGCAGCGTGGATGCTCACAATAAGTGTCCTCTGCCCTCGACACCGCGGCTTCTTCTTTGACGTCGATTGTGAACCAGTGAGGTACGCCTTTCATTGCTCAGATGTTCGTACTGAGCTGTCCTTTTTGCTAAGTGCATAATTGGATCTAGGTGCTTCGATCGACGGCGGTGTCGATCTTTTGCTTGCCTTCGTTTGGCAAAGAATTTGGCGGTGCTTCACGGCGGCGGAGGTGGTGCTGCTAGGTCGCCGGCTTCCTTCGCTGAAGAGAGTGAAGCTGGCCAGCCCGCTTTCTGGGCTGCCACCTTAGCTCTGCCAAAGACGATGGCTCTAGAATTCTTCCTGGCAAGCTGGTGCCTGGCGTCAGCAGATGCACCTTCAATGCGTTCTTTGACTCCTTCGAGGGCCATCTGATGTACCAAATTCATATCTAAAGTGAACAGTACTCTGCTGGTTCTATTCACAGTTTAATTTGAATTTGAATTTCTTTGGCAGTTATGTCCATGTCATGAATTTCTTTTCAGAAATTTTTACAGTGCTTAAAGGTATTTTGGATGGCCTGGTGCAATGGTGTGTGAGTACACCCAATATGCCCCTTATTTATCTCTTCAATCTAATCATGATATGGGTTCGCAACCCAAGAAATGGAAAAATCGGTTTGCAACAAGACTTGAGTAGAATGAACTGCCATACCTGTCCCGTTGAATCTGGATTGCCAACCGTTGCCTGGCACGCTAATCTCCAATTCTTCGGTTTCTGAAGAACACAGAGTTTTAGCACAAAGTAAAATCGTGTTTTTCTTTCCTTTCTCTCTCTTTAAAAACCGAGCGTATTGAAGTTACATATTTGTTGGGTTTTCGTAATCCTTGCACTTTTAAAAATGATATAAAGAACGTGTCTTCATGAAGAGAAAATTTGGTGGAGGTTATGCATGGAGTGAGGGAGCTGTGCACACACCCTTTTAAGCTTTTCCTTTTCCACTTCATTTTTGGAGAAAGCATTTATTGCCTTCAACTACCTGAAAAAAAAGTGAAGGGAAAAGATTAAATTTCCTGAGTTGCAGCTAAGTATCAAAGAATAATTTCTAGCTAGAGAGATGGTAGAGAGTTCCTTATCCAACACTTGCAAATAAGCCTTAAGATCACGATGGCCTTTTGAAAATTTGCGTACCTCGACGATGCAAGTCCCGCACTCGCCGCCCCCTGAGCAGTTGAGCAGCAATTTATCCTGCAACAGCAGCATCACGACCTGATAATACTACACCAAGAACGAGCGAACGAACGAACGAGAGATCGCTGGCGGCATGCACTCACGTAAGGCCCGTAGAGGTCGATGTAGCCCTCGAGCATGATGTCCCTGAGCTTCTGCCCGCCGCACGCCGTCCGGTAGTGCACGTCCGGCGTCCCGTCCGGCAGCAACCGAGGCTGCAATGCGTTGCACAAGCACGCGCGTCATCGTCGGAATACACGCCGACGAAGGGAAAATCAGTAGAGCAAACCGGGTCAGGCAGCGGAACTCACGCTGACGAAGGCAAAGTCGACGGACGGCGGCTCCTCCGGCTCGGCGGCGGCGGGCTCGGCTCCGGGGACGTCTGTCTCGGCGGCGCGGACGACGCGGAACCGACTCCTCCTGCTCTGCTGCCGCGGCAGATGGACAGAGCGGCCCTGCTTCTCGCTGCTGCTGCCGCTGCTACAAGAAGGAGCGAGAAGGTGGGAGGAGGTGCCGAGGAGGCTGATGGATTGCAGTGTCGCTGCCATTGCCGACGACTCCGTAGCTTGCAACAGTGCAGTGTTCGATGAATCGGGTGATGACTGGTGACTGCACTGCACACTGTGTGCGCGCGCCAGGGCGCCTGTGAAGGTTTGTTTCGGCTTTGTATTATCATCTTATCCTGGGCTGCAGCTACCTGTGGCCGGTGAGGGCCTGGGAGACTGGGGGTGGGCCCGGATCCGCAACACATGAGTTGCAATTTTCTCTGGCGACATAGCTTGAGTCAGATCGTGGAATTTGTGCCCTGCGCAAGGAAATGCTGGGCTTATTGCCTTAACTCTTGTTACGCTACGCGTAGTAGCTCTCACATCTGATAAAGTTTAGGTGATAAAATATAAACCTGTGTAGTATCAAGACGAAGTAGATGAATTTTATAGAGTATCAAAATAATGACGACTAACAATCACAACAAAAAAGAAAAATTGACGAAGTCGACCGTGGATTCTTTAAACATGACGTCAAAAGAGTATAAGAGATTGCCGCTCTCTCACACACCTTTTAGGATCCTCGGATGCTTACCCTATACAAGAATCTAGTACTAAATAAACCTACCCTCTAATTCTATTTGTGTGCACCTTACTCTTGGATCGCTTGATTGTTTGGTTTGTGTTTCCTTTGCCACCTCTTCGTAGGTTTAGGGCCCGTTTGGTTGGGTTGTGGCAGTTGATAAAACTGTTGTCGACTGGCTATCTGGAAAAGCTGTTGTAGCTGTAGGAAAGTGAACATATAGTTTTGGGTTGATCCAACCATCTACAACATTTTGGAAAATGAGCTCCGAAGTTTTAACACATTGCAACAAGTTGGGAGAATGCAGCTTTTGCAAATAGCTGAATTTGCATCGCAAAGTCCATAGCCACTGTTCGCAAAAGTTAGCCATTTGGTTGGGCCGCGGCTTTTTCCAGTGGAAAGCTGCTGAAAAGTTCAACCAAACAGGGCGTTATATAGGTTCTCACATAGCCTGTTCCAAAGTAAAGATGGCTCTGAATCCTAATATGTTTCACTTTGAATTCTAGTAGGTTTTTCTCTAGTTTTCTTGTAGCACACCTCTTAAATCTGAATAGGTTTAGGATATGAGTAACTTTTTTCTAACAATCCCCATCTTAACTCTTATCCGCTGAAGTCATTGTGCTCCTCCAAGAATTTGCTCGAAGTCGGCTCTGCCTTTTTGCTCCTACCTCAGGAGTGCCCCCACCACAAAGGCTTATGCATATCACTGCGATGTGTGTCTTGGTGTCTGGGATGGACCTCTTAGACTCTCCACCTGAGAGCTTCTTCCTTGTGTAGTTGGTTAACCACACCACCTATTCCTATAGCCCTCCATACCATAGGTTTGTATCACACTACTGCAGATAGACCCTCTCCTGAACCCCCTCCACTGACGGGCATAAAAAGGTCCGTCGCTGGAGGGGAACTCCACCGACGGACGGAAAATAGCCCGTCAGCGGAGAACGCAGCAAAGCAGAAGGTGCGGAGCACCACTGACGGGCGCCAAAAATAGCCCGTCAGTGGAGATGAACATGAGGAGGGATAGATGACGCGTCATTTTCACTGACGGGCTCTTGTTAAGAGCCCGTCAGTGGAGATGACAACTCCACTGACGGGCGCCGACTAGCCCGTCAGTGGAAAAGGTGAACATATGACGTGCCATATCACTGACGGGCTCTTATATTCTGACCCGTCAGTGGAGAGGTTGTCTTCACTGACGGTTACTTTCGCGTCCGTCAGCGGTATTTGGTGCGTACGTTGCTTATGAATCACTGACGGTGCCCTTTTAAGAGCCCGTCAGTGGTGCTCCTCACTATAAAACCACGAGCGCGCCCTTGCTGCTGGCCAGTGCTCGCGCGCCAACCGGCCAGCAGCGAGCGCCGCCGTCCCCCCAGCTGCTGCCGCCGCCGCCGCCGCCCCCCTTCCCCCCCAACCCACAACCACTTCTCCCCTCTCCCCAACCCTCATCCCTAAGCTCTAGAGGGACTAGATCTAGATCTAGATCTTTTTGCTCCTCCTCTCACTCTCTCCCTTCTCATCCTCTCACTCTCTCCCTCCTCCTCATCCTCTCACTCTCTCCCTCCCTCCTCCTCATCCATATTAATTCTTCACCCATTTCTAGCTCTCTCTCATTCTCTCCCTCCTCCTCTCACTCCCACTCTCTCCATTATCATTTATCACCGAAAAGATCGCTAGCGCTCGGTAATAATGCTCGCTAGTGTTCTTTTCATTTCGTATATGTATTTGATGTGATTTTCGGTTATCGAACTGATTAGTTTCGTGTCGTAGGTGTTGATCGATGGATCGCAGTTGGATGTACGACAACCGGGCGACAGAGAGTTGGGCTATGGCTTTGAACGAGTTTCTTGATGTCGCCGAACGAGATATGAGGACAAAAGGTGGCACGAAGATTTGCTGTCCATGTCGCGATTGCAAAAATTTGGTAATGTTCGATACGAGAGGGAGGGTGACGGTACACCTGGCGCTGAAGGGTTTCATGTCAGGCTATACACGTTGGACATGTCACGGCGAGGAGGAGGAAGATCAGGTGTTACAGCAAGATGCCGAACACGGAGATGACGAAGAAGACGAGGGGAGTATCGAACCTGATGCCGAAGGAGAAACGGGAAACAATTTGGCCGATATGGTGCAGGACGTTCACATGGTGGAGCAGGTGGTGATAGATCCCGAGGATGAAAGAGAGGCTGCTAAGTTCACGAGACTAGTTGAAGACTCACAAACCCCGTTGTATACCGGTTCCGATCCAGAGCACACGCGTCTGTCGGTCACGCTGGAACTTCTAAGGATCAAGGCAGCCCATAATTGTCGGACGAAGGCTTCGGCGAGACACTGGCTTATCTTGCAAAAGTTTTTCCCAAAAACAACTTGTTGCCTACTAGCACCGATGAAGCCAAGAAGGTTGTCTGCCCTCTTGGATTGGACGTGCAGAGGTTCCACGCGTGCCCGAATGACTGCTTCATTTACCGCACGGAGCACGAGAAGCTGTACAAGTGTCCTACGTGCAACACATCCAGATTCAAGCGGGGTAGAAACCAAGCCGATGATGAGGACCCAGTGACGAGTGGCGCTCCCGCAAAGGTTGTTTGGTATCTTCCAGTCCTTCCCCGTTTGAAGCGTTTATTCGCTAACAAGAAGGAGGCAAAGCTGATACGTTGGCACGCCGAGGGGCGAAAAATTGATGATGGCGTGATGAGGCACCCTGCCGATGCTTCGCAGTGGCGGGCAATCGACGCCCAATACGATGACTTCGGAAAAGATCCGAGGAACATCAGGTTCGGTATGAGTACGGACGGAATCAACCCGTTCGGCAACATGAGCAGCAGACACAGCACATGGCCCGTGGTTCTATGGATGTACAACCTTCCTCCGTGGCTCTGCATGAAGCGAAAGTACATACACCTCTCTATTCTCATTCAAGGGCCGAAGCAACCTGGGAACGATCTGAACGTGTACCATCAGTTGTTGTTCGAAGAACTCGCTACACTATGGGAACCAGGGGCCCAGGTCTGGGACGCTTTCCAAGAAGAATATTTCAATCTGAAAGCGCTGCTGTTCACGACGGTCCAAGACTATCCCGCGTACGGATATCAATCCTGCCAGTGTGTTCACGGATACAAAGGATGTGTTAAGTGTTTGGAGTTTACAACAAGTCTACACTTAAAGGGCTCTAAAAAAATCATTTTCATGGGCCACCGAAGGTGGCTGAAACAGAACGACCCATGGAGGCAAGAGAAGGAGTTGTTTGATAATACTGTTGAGATCCCGTTCGGCGCCCCGGGAGAAGACAGGGGTAGAAATCTATGACATCGTGAACACAATGCCCCCCGTTACGCCGGGTAAGACACAACCGCCTGTTCCCATGCAGGACGGCGTCTGGAAAAGGAAATCCGTGTTTTGGGATTTACCTTACTGGAGATTCCTAAGCACACGTCACAGCATAGATGTCATGCATGTTGAAAAAAATGTGTGCGACAGCCTGCTCGGTATCCTGCTAAACATGTTAGACAAGATAAAAGATGGACCAAAGGCACGAGCTGACATGGAATACTTCGGTATAAGAAAGAAGCTGTGGGCAACCAAGCAAACGACCAAGTTGGGCACGGGTGCAATCAGAATCAAGACGGACTGTCCCGCTGCTTGTTACACCCTGAGCAAAAAAGAGATCGTTAGTTTCTTGGAGTGCCTCCAATGTGTCAAAGTTTCTTCCGGTTACTCGGCAAACATCGGGAGATTAGTTGACATGAAGACTCGCCGACTAATTGGTATGAAGTGTCATGATTGTCATGTGATGATCACGCAGATACTTCCTGTTGCAATCAGAGGTCTCATGGAGCCGGGGGTCCGCAAGACAATCTTCAATCTCTGTAACTTTTTCAACACGATATCACAGAAGTCGATCTCGGTTACGCGTTGCCATAAACTGCAGGAGGGCGCATACAAGCTCTGACCCTGTGACGGGGTCACCAATTATACAGTCTGAAGAACTCCAGGAGGTGGCCAACCGGCTGGTAACATCTCAACTCAGTGTCTTTTCTTACGTAGTTACGTTGTATCGAAATACGCTATCATCTCTTCATGCGATATAACTTGCAGACAGAGCTGAGCCAGCAGCCTGCAAGCTCACAGGACTCCGTCACGAGCTGCCCGAGGTGGAACGATGATTTGGCGAAGGCTCGACAGAAACCGGAGCATCGGGGCCGTGTAGTAGGTGTCGGGGATGGCGTTAAGTGGGACAAGGTGTTTCCTCGAAACCCCGAGGGTCGCCGCCGCCCAAGGAGAGACAGCCAGGAGTACATGGATAATCTCCGTGAGCAAATGCGAGAGATCGCCGAGCAGACGTGGGTACGTATGCAAGTCCTCGCAGCGCAGGGCGGTGCGACGATGGTCCCCTGATATCCAGCCGTCTGGTTGGAGTAGCTGCGCATCCGCCTCGGACGGCCGGCCGGAATCGCTGAATCAAATCGACAGCATCACCGTAAGTTCCGTACGCTAAAACGAGTCATTACAGTAAATCCTGATATCGTTGTCCTGACTTCAGTTAGGACGGCACATCTATCCCTGTTTTGCAGGAAGCCACTAGATGCACACTGACGGTGCAGATCCCTGGCATGAAGGTGAAGGTTGCGCACGGCCAGGTCTTCCCGACGCCGGAGGGGGCAATCCTGCACTGTGTTCCTATGCGGGAGCACCATGCGAAGGTGCAGGTGGACGTCGTCCTCAACGACTACAACGATGTGTTAGTCCCTGTCCCCCCTGAAGAGGAAATGACACGGCTAGGGCAGTGCAAGAACTATTTCATCCAGTGGCCGAAGAGCCAAATTATTTTAGCTGCGGCGCCCTCTCGCACGGCTCCATCTCCTCGCACGGCCCCCTCGTCCACCAACCCGTCTCCATCGGTCGGACGATCTCCCTTGGGCCTCAGCCAGACAGCTCCGACGTTCAGAGACCTTGAAGACCATCTTGTCGGGGACCAGTACAGGGAGACGGGTATGCAGTCCCCGGCGGTGAGGGACGAGCCCATGATCGATCCACCGGAAAAGGCGCGAGGAGGATCAACCTAGAGGGAAGATTTTCTCTCCCGCCACACTTGCCGGAACACTGGAATCGGCGATGGCGGCAGGCAAGAGTCCTGAGCTGCTGCACAAGAGGAAGAAAAGCAAGAAGAGACAGGGCCGGCACCAGGCGAGAAGGAAAGAAAGGAGCAGATGAAGAAATCCTTATCCTTCTCGGCATCGGCATCGTCATCCAAATTATCTACACGGAGCATGGGTCTCTGGCGATATCATTACGAACCAGGTCAGGACTTGCTCCCGCAGGACGAGTTGGACAATCTGTCGAGGACATGAAGGCGCTGCATGAAGATTACCTCAAGATGACCAGAGAGCCGCAAACATTCTGCCAATATTGGAAGGTCAAGGTGTGTCACACCCTGATTTTCTTAATCGGGATTTCCTAAAACCCAAAACCCTAAGCGCGTATATGCGTATATATTCCAGAAGCTTTTTGCCGGTTTGTTTGGACCTCCAGCATCTTTTCATGCATATCATCTCATGTCATCATCCGAGGTTGCCTCGACATCGCATGCATAAACCCTAAAGCCTAATCGAAGCTCTCGCGCGATATACGCACGAGCTCCGTTCAAACCCTAACCCTAGCGGCAACTTGCCCATTCTTGTTCCCGACCTCCAAAACCCAAACCCTAACTCTCCCGTACCCTACCACAGCCTTGCCGTCGTCGAAAACCCAAAAAACCCCAATTGTCGCACAAAACCCTAATTAGGTTTTCTCACACCCAGAAATTATGAAAGTGTTATCACATGCACTTTTATTTCTCCATTATGTCCAAAAAAGCACCAGTAGCTCCTTGAGCATATACCACACCAACTTATAAAATAAAATTGGGAAGTCCAGTTCAAAAATTTTGAATTACATTCAAAATTCCAATTAGGTCAAAATCCCCATTTGAACTACAACCCCTCCTTTCCTCTCTCAGAAAATTCTACAAAAATTACACAGCACTCATCTTTGTATCCTTACTCCATTTCTGTAAAAACACCTCCATCTCCAGTGCAAAAATCAACTAGGGCATCCATCAAACACCTTGCCTCTACTTCCTTCTCTCCTCTTAAACTCAATCCAGCTGCCAACCACCTCACTCCAGGAGCTGACCAGCAGCATCACTTCATCTCAGAGCTCTGTCAACTCTTTTATCTCTCAGTGCCAAGCCACCAGCCATAGACTTAAACCCTAACACCAACCATGCCGACATGAGCTCAGCTTAAATTCTTTACCTCCAAGCCATCCACTCGAAGTCTCTTTCCCTGCCAAGCTCCACAGGCTTCAACGCCAAGCAGTGACATGGATGGACACGGGTTGACACACTGGCTGGCACCAGAGACACCTGGGCACGCGTGGCACGCCAGTGCACGCGCTCTGGACGCGCCCATGCCAGTGCCAGACACGCACACGCGCGCCTGAGCTCTGCACCACCGCCCACTGCCTCGCCTGAGCCAATGTCCACGCCGCAGTCATTCCTTGCACCCCCTGAGCAGGCCGAGACCACTGGCGAAGTCTTCGAGCCACTGGAGCAAGGTCCACGGCGAGGACGGCGGCCTGAGCAGCCAGGCACTCGGCCTCCCCCGCTCACTGCCTATTTAAAGGCCGCCCGAGCTCGTTCTTCCTCACATCAGCTCCCTCCTTCCAAGCCTTACCTTAGCCAAGCCCTGCCCTAGCTCGAACTTCCTCCTTCTTCTCCAGCACCGAGCGCCACCTCAGAGCTCCGCTGGACACCGCCTACCCTCCACACCAGCAACCGCACAAACTCCCCCGTAACAAAAATGGAACCCCTCTAAGCTCCTGAACCCAAAGGTGGCAATAATTTTCCCTAATTCCTCCTAGATCAGTGGCGATTTCTCGCCGTCGAGTTCACCGGAGTTCCACCGAAACCCTAATTTCCTCACCGGAGTTTCCCCCGCGCGCGCCCTCTCCTCCTGTCCCTCTGTTCTGACCGGTGGGCCACCTCTACCAAAGTGGTACGCCGCCCCTCACCACTGCCAGCGGGCCCGAGCGGCAACCAGGCCCACTGTCAGTATTACTGAAGCCGGCGCCGACTTCTCCACGTCACCCTCCCCTCTGTTGAATAAAACCAGCCGGTTTTCTCTCTGGTTCAGTGCTCTATTCTCTCTGGTTCAACCGATACACCCAAATCCGAGCTGGTTCTCAAGAAACTCCCCAAATAAAAGTTGTTCAGAATTTCATTTCCCATCTTTTTCATATAGAACACTTTTCGAAAATCTCAATACTTCTCTCTGTACAGCCCAGTCCAGTAGCCACTTCTAATTCAAATCTGTTTTTAAAACTTCCTTTTGAAATGTATTCAATCTAGGGCACTCCAGTATACTAGTTTCTAGCATTTTCCTTAGCCTTGCACAAGTTGCATTCATGCATTCATGTTACTTAGCTTAGAGATTAAAAAGAATAGATAAAAGCCATGGAACCCTAGATAGTGAGCATGCATTTGTAGTGTTAACTCTTTTTCAAAACTAGTTCGATTAAATGATGCATTCCATACGTCCAGTAGGTTGAAAGTCCAAATCTTGCTATATACCCTAATAGCCCACCATGGTCCATGATGCATAACTCCATGAGCCAAGAAAGCCAGTGCTTATCTTTGAAACCCTAGAAACCTAATCGTCATTTCATGCATGTATATAGGTTCTTCTTAGTTATCTCCACCATGTTAAACTCTTCATGGAAAATGTTAGGACCCCGCAAGCATGCATGCTGACCTATATTATTTGTTGTTGTTATGCTTGGTTCTTATTCGAGGTATTTTCGAACGTGTAGTTGACGGTGTGAGGTACGTGCGCCAGGACGAACCCGAAGCATCTCCGCGTCCGGAACCGAGCCAAGACCTGCTAGGCAAGCCCTCCGCCCTTGATCATGTTGAATCCCAGTTTTTTTTTACGAAATATTATTTTGTTTTCGAACCATGCATGCTATATTTTATCCTTGTATTTTATGTAGGGTAGATATCACCGATGATAGGAAACCCTAGTCCGACCCCGTAAACCTTGTCGCCTTAGGACTATTGTGTTCCGAAGATTCATCAGAAACTTAGGATAGTGTAGATATATATATTCATATGCTTAGCCCCGCAGTAGATGAATTAGGCTTTCGAAAAGAAAAAGAAAGCAACACCCCATATTTCATGTGATGGAATATCAAAACGGACCGTCGTGTCTGGTTGTAGAGGTGCATGGAAGGTAGGATATGCATGGGTTGGGGTATTCTACCGTGAAATGGTTTGTGAAACCAAGCTGAAAATGGAGAAGATTTTGATCCGGGTCGGAGATGAAGGGGGAAATGCAGGGAGCATGTTGAGTGTGAGGTAATGCCCGGCGTGGTTCTCGCAGCCCGTTCCGGGGTGAGGTGTGGAGTCCTTCTCGGATCACCTAAGGACCTGTCTTAAGTGCCGTTTGGCCAAGTCTTACCGTACGTCCACATGTCCTTTGTGGGAAGGACTTGATCTAGTAACCGGCCTGGACTAGCATGAACCCGTGGGGAGTTAGTAGAGTGCAGATGGGGCGGGTAGCCCCGAAGAGGGCTAAACCCGTAGGTAACGAGGTTTGGTTCGCCACAGAGTTGGAATCACCAACCTCCTCATAGCAGGGATACTGTCTCGAGCTAGGTGTGGGACATGTCCTTCTGACGGGTTCATGGCTGGGTTCACACCGGCGAAGAGTCTCGTTGTACTAGCTCTAGTAGTATGCAGTGCACGGTATGCCCAGGGTGAACTACATCGTGTGGGTAAAGCCGTACAACCTCTGCAGAGTGTTAAAAAAACTATTCGAATAGCCGCGTCCGCGGTCATGGACGAACTTGGTCGGGCCACACTAAAGTAGTCTGGCTTTCTGAGCCCCCAAAAAAGGATTTCTGGGTTATGGGTTTAAGGACGTGAACCGTCGTGTTCGCAGGGCAGTTTGCTAAATTCCCGTCGTATCGGGAGGTGTGAAGTCGGGTTTTCCCGTAGACACGGGCAAACCCTAGAATCCCCGTAAGTACGAGGTGAGCGTCGTCTACCTGAGGAACCGGGTGATTGGGAACCCCGTAAGTACGAGGCGAGCAGCGTCTCCCTGTGGAACCGGGTAAGTACCGTGCTGTACCGTTGTAACGGTAAGCACAAAAGTGAACTCCCCGTTGCAACGGGCGAGTGTTTTGAGCAATACCTTATCTCGTCGCGTCGAGATGTTTTGATAAAATCGCTTTTACATCTATGTACTTATTTCCAATGCAAACTTACTTTCTCGCACAACATGAAACATAGGATAGAGCCATGTTATTGATAAATACCGAGCATGTTCATATCCGTATTAAACTCCCCGGCGGAGTGCTTGCGATTACATTCAATGTACTCACCTGGCTTGTTATGTGGCCAGACGAAGAGGAGGAATACCAGTCTGGCGATAGCGACAGCGACTTCGAGGCGTAGGGTTTCTCCCCAGTCTGTTGCCTGTGGTTCGGCATATAGATGGGCTATCCACCGTATTTTCATTCCGCTGCTGTTTAATTTGGCCAATAGGCCCGGTTTGTAAGAACTAAAGACCAAGTATGGTTGCTGTTTGTAATAAACGATGTATGGCATGGTTATATTATCAAGTACTTGTGTGTATCAACTATTGATCCAGGGATCGATACAGTAGACACAAGGGTTTATCCGGCCTTAAAACCGGGTAGTCCACAAGGTGCCACGAGATTACAACTTCTTCATGGAGAACGATCAGGACACCTTCGACGTCAATTTTGAAGACCTCTTCAACATGTTCAACCTCTACAGGCTCGACACCACGATGGTCAGGCTATGGGCTCTCTATCAAGCCCAAGAGTGCATACGTCTACCGGACTGTAATATTGGAATAGTCGATCCGATATGCATGAACGAAGGCTATGCTGCGACCCCGGACGGTCGAGGCTTTCTAGAAGAATATCTTTCGCGTGTCTTCATCGTTCATAAGGACAAGGAGTACATACTAGCCCCCTACAACCCTCCGTAAGTCCTTTAACTTAGCACCGTATGAATTTTTTTATTTTTCACGCACGTATCTCCGCCTTCTTACGTTCATTTGTTCACATTGACGCAGCGGCCACTGGGTCCTCATCGTGATCGTTCCGTGCTGGGCCAAGGCTTTTTACTTTGACTCCTCATCGAAAAAGACAGCGAACTTTAGCAATATAACTAAGATTTTGGATGCAGCTTTTTTCAGAGCCAAGTTCTCGGGGCATCAAAAAATACCTCCAAAAACGACAAAAATGGTACACCATTACAAGTTCCCTTGCAGAGTTCAGCCCGAAAATAGCGTGACATGTGGGTACTACACCTGTGCCCATATGGACTTATTTGTCCGGTATAAGAACAAGCATTGGAAGGATATGAAAGAACTGAAGGCTTGGAGTGAGCTGGGAAGTGATTTGTACGACTGGCGTCAGGACTTTGCCCGCATCCAAAGAGTCTTCGCCAAAGTCATCAACCTTGAAGTCATCAATCCAATGGGTGAATTCTACGCCGGCCCCCAATTTCCGAGGCCAAACTTAAGCGGGAATCAGTAGATTAGTTGTTTAAAAAATTGAAGAATAGTTGCCACTATGCTCTTTCTAGAATTAACAACTTTATTATGTCGCTCGTCAAATATACTTGTGTTCTTTCATACCTGTGATTAACGGTTACGTGAAGTGTTATGTCATTACGAATGTGTTATATCAAATTTTATATTTGTGAAATTTGTGAATATTTCTGAAATTTATGAAAATTTGTGAATATTTCTGAAATTTATGGATGTTTGTGAAATTTATGACTATATTTGTGAGAATTGTGAATGTTTGTGAAATTTGTGAACATATTTATGAAAATTGTGAATATATTTGTGCAATAGGTGCTGAATGGAAATGCACAACAGAAGCACTACTGACGGGCACTTAACAAACGCCCGTCAGTGGTGAAGCCCGTATGGCCAAGCTGCAGGTCCTACCACTGACGGGCGAGTTGACGTAGCCCGTCAGTGGTGAGATGATACCACTGACGGTCGCCGATAAATAGACTGTCAGTGGTGAGGTCCTACCACTGACGGGCGAGTAGACGTGGCCCGTCAGTGGTGAGATGATACCACTGACAATCGCCGATAAATAGACTGTCAGTGGTGAGGTCCTACCACTGACGGTCTCGTATCAGACGACCGTCAGTGGTGATTGGTTTACACTGACGGTCCTCGTGCCCGTCGGTGGAGGTCACCCCTCCACTGACATTCCCAGGGTGATGGGCCCCCCGTCCGTCAGTAGAGGGGGTTAAGTGCCCGTCAGTAGAAGCCCGTTCTGCAGTAGTGTCACCTCTGAGCTCCAACTACTCGCTGGTACTACGTGGTTGGCCCCACCATGACTTCCTTCCAACAATTCACACATTTTCCTACGCATATGTTAGAGTTTGTAACCCTCTTTGCAGCTCTTCACATAATTGCAGCTGAGATCTAAGTACCTACCGTTGACGACATGGTTTCCTTCTCTTGGCCATGGTTTGTATCAGACCTCCCATTGGTTGCGCCATCTTTAAGATTTCCAAACAATCTTCATCCACCTTTGTCCCAAATACCTTCCGTCCTTTGTGAGTAACTTGCTTAACTCCACCTCGAAATGATACCTCACAATCATAGAGTTCAAGCAACCTCAGAGATATTAGATTCTTCTTCAAGCAAGAAACATATTGAACTTCCGCCAGTGTGTGATGTGTTCCATTATACATCTCCAGTGTAACCGTTCCCACCTCATTGACTGCATACCCCTTGCAATCTGCTAATTGAACAGTTTCATGTGCTGAGCGTAGAGATACTTCGTCAAATATTTCCCTCATCGACCATATATGAAAGCAACTACCTGAATCCAACATCCATTTATGATTAGTACTTGGTTGACTGACGACAAGTATGTCTAAATCATCTACCGCCATTGAGCATGCACTCCTCATTTGCTTCAAACTTGGACAATCCTTTATCATATGATCTTTCTTGTCATATAGATAGCATATACGTTTTTCCTTGTTCTTGCCCTTCTTCTTCCCTTGACTTTTGTTTTTGCTTGCAGCACCTATGACAGCCAATGCTTGATCACTCGAGGATGAAGATTCTGATGGCTTTTTCAAGGGCTCCGCCTCTAGTAGATATGCATCTGTCTCATGAAGTTGAGAGCATTTTTCCCGATGAGAATATTCATCACCAATTTCTCCCATTATGGTGGTAGAGATGAAGCTAATAAGATGAACTTGTCGTTCTCCTCGATTTTCCTATGCACACTAGTCAGCTGTATGACAAGCTCGTTGAAGACGTTGAGATGTTCGACGAACCGTATGCCTTCCTCCATGCGCAACCTGAACAACTGCCGCTTTAGCACCCACAGATTTGTTAGTGACTTTGCTATGTACAATTCTTTTAGGTCACTCCATAATTTCTTCGACGAATTCTCTTTGATCAGCGAGTACTTTACCTCATTGGAGAGACACAGACGAATTGTATTGACGACCTTCTGCTCCATCACCTTTCAGTCTCCATCAGACATCCTAGCCAGTTTGCCTCCTTCAAGAGCGTCGATTAGCCCTTGGTGGACAAGAACATCCTTCACCACACATTACCACACGCTAAAATTTCCACCATCTCAAATTTCTTGGCTCCACATCATCGATATCGCTCCTAATTACGTGCTATCTGATGCCTCGCTGACCTTCTCACAACTCCGATTAATTTGGCCTTGATTCTGATACCACTTGTTATGCCCTAATACCCCTTGTCATGTGCAGTAGTCCCCAGATCTGATCATGGTTTGTGTGGTATAGCACAGCCATGCACGGTATCAAGACGAAGTAGATAAACCTCATAGAGAGTACTGAAATAATGACAACTAACAATCACGACAAAAGAGAAAAGATTTGGCGAAGCCGACCGCGAATTCTTTAAGAATGACCTCAAATGAGTACATGGGATTTCACTCTCTCACAACCCTCTCACACCTTTCAGGACCCTCGAATTCTTGCCCCCATAAGTGGGTTTTGATGATTAGTGACAAAACCATTAAGGGATTAATGTGTGCATCAAGTGTGGTTAGGTGTTTAGTCCCAAAAGTAGTGATTAAACTAGCGATGATGACCCCTAAAATATTGTATGGAAAGACGGCTTGAAGAAGGAAGACTAAAGATAATTTTCTAGCTCTTTTAGTTGTTCAAGTAATCACATTGAGTTTAGGGAAAGCCGTACTATTAAGGGGGATTGAAATCTGGAAGGTGGTGAGAGTGCCTTGCTAATGTCAACTAGGAATCAATTTTCAAATCCAAAGAGACCTCTAAAATCTCTTCATACACACATTTTCTAGAAATGTCAGAATATCTGAGATTGATGTCGGAACATCCGAGTTTTACCTCTGTGTGAAGAGTCAGGGAACTTAAAACCTCCGAGTTGCCCTTCCTATTTGATCTTCAGGATGTCGGAGCATCCGGGATTTCCCGGAACCTCCGAGTTTTGGTTCTATAAATGCCTAAGTCCTCTTGCTTTAAAAGTCAGAGCTGCTAGATGTTTTTGGAGTCTCTGAGATCTGTTCTAAACTCATCTTTTGAAATCTCGAAATGTGCAAGTCTGTTGTTGGAACCTCCGAGAATGAGTTATGTCTACCTAAGTTGAGGTCCCTTGAGATCTTGGATGCTCCGAGTGAAATGTCAGAACCTCCTAGAAGTCGTTCTAACCATGCCTTGCCAAGGCTATCTGTAATCCTGGAGGGTTTGGGTTCAAGTTAGAACCTCAGACATTCATTTCTGTCCACAGTGCTCTGAAAGTCAGGACCTTTGGGTTTTTGCTAGAACGTCCAAGTTCTATTTCTGGACATCCAATATAGCCATTGCTTTCAAATGCTAGAACCTCCGAGTTCCATCTCGGAAGTTCCGAGTTTTTCCTTTTTTGCACAAATGGCTAGTCTTTGCACGAGAGAACTCTTTGCCAATTCTTTTCTCTGCTCTCCTGAGTGCTACTCCATATTTTCTCAAGCCTAAGCTGTGATCCTTATTGAAGCATCTTACTCTTGGGGAATGGCTTTTCCTAGACGGCTAGGAGTCACTTGTGAGCTTTCAAGGATTGTGAAGCATCCTAAGAAGTTTATGAGGGTTTGGAGCTCGCCTATCACAAAGTGAAGAGTTGCCATAAGAAAAGGAAAGCTTTACATTGGCAAATATCTTGAGGAAAGAGCATGATTGGGTGCCAGCTAGGATCATTAGATCGAGCTTCCTCAAAGGAGAGAGTCGTGTAAGATTGATCAAATGGTTTGAATTTCGACAATGAACCTTGTCTCTTTGCACTTCTTCATATTTGTTTTTCTAATTGTTTTGATTACTAGCATGCTAGGTTTCACTTAGGATTGCCAAGAGTTTTATATTACCTGTGTAGAAAGTAATTTTGGATCATAATTTGTTGATACCCTAATTTGTTGCCATAATTCACACCTGTCTAGTTGATACCCTAGATCCTTTTCACTACACAAGGAGGCTGAAGTCCGCCAGGATCACCTTGTCGATTGATCAAGCCTCCGTGTTCCATCGCCACTTGTTGAGCTAAAAGCAGTCCGTAGAGAAGCAATGTAGTCAATTGCCTGGCTCGATTGCAGGAGCACAAGGACGCATCTGCTTCCCATCGGATGGGCATGGCACCCCTTGCACCATCCCTACACCGGTCCTCTTCATTCTCCTGCATAACACATAGCCTGTTTGAAAGGACCGAAGGAGCCTACTAGAGGGGGGGTGAATAGGAGGCTAACTAAATTCACTTGTTTTAGCTTAGGTTATCAAATTAAGTCTTAGCAGATTGCAAGGTTAAGCTAGCTGTGTGACAGGTGAACGGCACAAGCAATATATGTTATGTAAATTAACACGTAGCTGTCACATAGGTATGTAACACAGGTGAGCTAATGACTTAAAACAGATAAGCAAGACAGATAGCTGTGTAACAGGTAGCTGACGTAGGTAAGAGATATAATATACAGTAACTGAGGCATAGTTACGCTAACACAGGTGAAAAGTGATCTATCACAGATAAACAATGTATATCTAAGAACACACAAGCATGCAGATCTAATGAGTAACTAAAAGGCAATATAAGAAATACTCAGAGAGACAAGGTGTTTTTCACCGAAATTCCCTACTATTTTCAGAGAGGTATGTCTCCGTTGGAGAGGCTACTCCGAAGAGATCACCAGCACTGAATCGTGCTTTTTCTCCGAGTACCTGAGTAATCAGGCCTCTTGCTTTGCTTGTGGAAGTCCTTTAGCTTTGCAGCAGGTAGACTTCAGATCACCTTCACAGACTACTGGTTCAGCCCACACAAGCTTGGGTGATTCCAGCAACTCTTAAGCCCGTCTAGGAGTAAACACTCCAAGAGTAACAGATTCAGCAGCAATAACTCTTGGAGGAACCAATGCTCTTTGCTCAAAGGCTCTAACTATCTTGAACTAACTCTTAGAAAGTTTGGCTTTTGTTTAGAGGGTGAGAGGCTTGCAACGGTCGAATATGATTTACTGGGTTGAGCAAGGTTGAGGTCGAAGACCTCCCCTGCTTCCCTATTTATAGGGTTTACAGGTACCGGACCGTTACACTCATGCCACGTAGGATTAAGTGGGTCACTGGTGACAGACACCGGTGACACAGCCAATCACAACGCACAACGGTAACCGGCTCAGGCAGATCGACACCTGTGTCACCTGAGGCACACACATGTGAACTCTTAACTAACGTAGCCTCACTACTTAGTCCGATCTTGGTACATTACATGCCCTCAGTGCACAACTAACTCTGATCCCTAATAAGGAGAGAACCTCCAACAGTTTTCTGACTCGGTAGACAAACTATTGCAGTGCAGGTCCCTTAGTATTTACAAGCTCTCCCCTGGTACAGAGATGTACCTGAGGTCATAGAGCAGTAGACCACCTGTGACACAGCTGTGTCATGCAGGTGACTCTAGGCTCTAGGGTTTTTCTACCGCTAGCACTGCAGAGTGCTAGCACATACCAGTTTCACACTTGTGCAAAACTGTTGATACAGGGCCACTGACCTCAAAGCATCAGTGCCACTATCCAACACTCTGAGCATTGAGCAAAAGAACCTCCATAGATCCTTACTGCTTCATCCCTCTTGATAGTACAGGTGTTTCCTATGGACTCAAGGAAACTAGCAAATCTAGGCTTTACCTGCCACCAACTGCAGTCACGGCTCTTGAGGCATCAAGCCACCATCACCTTGCTTGCAACTCCTTGCACAGCACCGGCTTCTTCACAGCTATGGCACAGCTGCCTAGCACAACCATCCCCTTGTCCTGGAAACCACCGTTGTACTTTTTGGGTGGTCATCCTTTCCTTGATGACACTTCTTCCTGGAATCTATTAATCCTGCTTACACTCATTGTAAACATTAGATTTCAGTTTGAGTTGTCATTAACCATCAAAATCAATTAGGGGTCTAGATGATCTTTCAATCTTCCCTTTTTTGGTGGTTAGTGGCGACCCATTCAACAATTTCAAACAAAGATTTGAATGAGTGATACATGTGCAAGTTGTTAGAATATACTCCCCCTGAAACTGTGCACAAAAGATTTGCTTTTAACATGCAAATGCAGTAGTATTTTCTTACAACTTACACTTTTATCAGTTCAGAGAATTTGATAGATCTTAAGAGATTGATTTAACTGAACTGATACACCTTTATTCTGATGCAGTTAGTATGATCAGAGCATAAAATTTCATGGTCAGAGCAATGCTCAATTTGATCAGCAGATTAAAGCATGTTCAGAGCATTTACTCATATTTACTATGATCAGGGCAAACATATGTATAGTAGGCAAGATATGTGAGGAGAATTATATTAGAGTAAACTCCATCCACACATATTAAGAACATTACTGCATCAGAACATAAAACACTGATTTAATGTTATCAAGACATAAGAATTCAGAATAAAACAGGTCTTGATACACCACAAAATATATAACACTCCCCCTATTTTCAAAATACTCCATAGATACTCTCCCTCTTATATTTCTCCCCCTTTAACACTAAAACACCAGAAAGGGGTTAAGAGAGGAAACATTCAGGAGAGCTTGGTTTTCAACAGCTGGAGAATCTCTGAGAGCTGAGTCTGCATTTGATCAACCTTTGAGTGTAGAGCTTGGTCTTCAGAGCAATGACAACTCGAATAAAGTGATATCTCATGTCAGTGTGCTTTGTTCCCTCATGTAACATCTGATCTTTTGTAAGGTAAATAACACTCTGACTCTCACAAAATATTGTAGTGCAAGATGTACATTAACAAAGCTCAGTAAACAAACCTCCTAACCAAACAACTTCGCTACAAGCTTCTAAAATAGCCATGTACTTGGCTTCTATAGTGGATAAAGCAAGAAGAGCTTGAAGACTTGCTTTCCAGCTAACGGCACATCCTCCAAGGGTGAACACATAACCAGTAAGAGATCTTCTCTTATCTAAATCTCCAGCAAAATCTTAATCCACATAACCAACTAGTCCATCTCTAAATTTTCCAAACTGTAAGCAAGCATTAGAAGTGCCTCGCAAGTATATGAAAATCCATCGAACTGCTCTCCAATGCTCTTTGCTAGGATTAGCCATGTGTCTATTAACAACACTCAATGCATGAGACCAATAGGGGAGAGATCATACCATGACATACATGTGAACCAACTACACTGGCATATTATGGCGTCTCAGTTTTAAGGACCGGATAACCCTTGTATTTCCTATATTGTTCCCATAATCAATAGCCAGCACACACAAGTTAGCTTGTCATACATTTAAAAATTAGATATTCTTAAATAATTAGACCTTCATGGTCGAGGTCATATACCTGTAACCCATTAGCTATAAAGTCTGCAACGGAAAACAAGTGATGGTGTGGACCCACCGATATGCTATACCTGATAGACAACCGACTGAGGTTACGCCCTAGCTTTCATAATTACTGACGCCGTCCTTCTTCGAAATGTAAGTCTTCCTCATCTTGCCACGTAATAAGTCATGTGAGTATATTGAATGTACTCGCAAGCATCCCACAAGGATAGTATAACGATTATACTCATGGTTGGCTTCGTCAAGGAAGTGGCTTTATATTAAGTTGCATGTTGTGCAAGAATATAAGTTTTCATTTGAAATACCAGTAATAGGGTTGCAATCATTTGAAAAAGAATAGCATACTAAGCATAAAGCGTCATAGTTCCCAATCGACGAGTAGCACCTGGCCACCGTCTCACCGATCGAAACACCGATTGTTCCGACCATTGACTCACATCATTATCCATCACCCCTGACTACTCTCTCATAGTCTAGCGTTGGTCATCTTCTGCAGCTCCCACTACATCCCTCATAGCACATAGTGCACATTGTGGGCATGTCATGCTCACGTCCTTAATCCCATGTCCTATTTAAAAGAAAACATAGTCTAACCAGGATATGACTTTAACCAAGTTGTGTCCATGATCATGGTCACGGCTATTCAAATAGATTTTGACACTCTATAGAGGTTTTACGGCTTTACCCACAATATGTGATTCTCCCCTGTTGCCAAGGCTCGATGAGTACACTTCACGAGATGTATCGACAGGGATCTCACAGCGAGACTGTGCCTCCATCTAGTCATAACAACGAACCCATCAGATGGACTTAGCCACCTCTAGTTTGAATCCGCTACAACATTATAGATAGAGTGGTGTTCTACCTTTATGTTAAGTATAACCTCATGCTACAACGGGAAAACCTCTCTATAGTAGCCACAACTTCATCTACAGATGTCACCTATCGCCTATGGGTTTGTATGCTAATACTAAACATAATAGTAGGTCAAGCCATTCCTATTTAGGGCATGTGAAGATATGAATTTGGGCAAGCGGCACTTAGGTTCGGTTCTTGATTGATCCGAACACGACTCCACATCATCTCACCATAGCCATGTCACAACAGACTTCATCAACTACACCAACATTCTCCAAGCATCGACTTACATTTCTCAAGCGAATCCAAATCATCTCCTTTTTATTTTATTTTAGAGTTTTGTCATACAACCATTTTCAAAATAGTGAGAACTAACCCTAGGGCGGCAACGCAAATTTATCGAAGCTGGGTTACATGCACTATTAGGTCATAGCTAACACTAGCAGAAAATAGCGAGGCTTATCAATATAGCATGCATGTTTGGCAAACAAGGTAAATAACTTTTGAGCATACAGGGTCCAATATAATCAAAGTGGGGAAGGTTGCCTGGCAAGTATTGGTCTGGTCTTGAGCTTGTTCTTGATATGGCAACGCTAGTGGTCGTCCTTGTGAGATATTGGAACGTCGGCAATGACACGTTAAAAGACATTGTAGATATGCAAGAACCGAACTTAAAATCCAAACAACATCTCAACCAAACTAGAATGTCATGATAAAGTAACCTCTTGTTTTAGAATACTTTAGGTACATTAAACAAGGTGGTTAGGGTTAGCACGACATGAGATATTGCATTTTGGGGTACACTGAGAAGTTAGGGTTTCTTTGGCTTTTGTTTTATTCATGTGAATGTCCTAAGTTTAAATTTTTATTTGAGACCAAAGGGGTAGCATTGATATTTGGAGGTTTTTAGACATTTTTAACTAGGAGATTTGGAGTGAATACAACAAAGATATTCCTTTAAAGGGTTTTGTATTAAAAATGGCCCCATATACTTTAAATTTTTTATTTGAAAATACTAGGATTTATTCATCACTTGGACCAGTGGGTTGGAAATATTTTTAGTATGTTTTAGAAATTTGTATTCAAAATATTTTGGAGGAATATCGCAATAGGTCTCTATTTAAAAGATATTGAATTAATCAAGGGTTTCATAATCCTCACCGTCAACATATAAGAATTTCAAATTTCTACTAGAATCAAAATATTAGATTTGATTTTACATGATATTAGGAAAAAGAACCAATTCATTTGGATCTATATCAAAGTAGATATATACAAGATATTCCAATTTGAAATATATTCAAATATGAAATTCAAATAATTTCAAAAATTATGAAAGTTGTACTGTCGAATGGGTTTTAAATTTATAAGAATATAGGAAAAATAATTGGCTTGTTTTGATTTTTATCAGAAGAATTATGGGTCTCCGAATCTTTGCCAGGAATTAAAACTAGAGAGGGTGAATGTTCTGCCGGTAGAGGCGAGGTGGCGTCGAAGACGTAATGTGCAAAGGTGCTTTTGGCAAACGGAAACTGCTCTCGGGGAACAGAAGAAGCGGAATTCACATTTTGGAATAGAAAATGTAAAGGGGTTTTTACGTCTCTACTTAAGGAAACAGGTGGGGTCGCTGTGTCGGTGGCTGGTTAGGTTTTCAAACCATTTTGTTTCACACTAATTAGGTTTAGCAGCCGTGTTAGAGAGAAACAGGGGAGGGTAGACGCCGACAGTAATCAGCATTGGCGGTGCTTACCAACGGCGTTCCACTACATATGGGGGGGCGACATTAGTGTTAAGACCGACAGAGCATGGGAAGCTCCCTAGCGGGGTAGATAGCCACTGGCGGCGAACGGAATGGTGGCATTTTGCTGGGTAGATCTCGCTGGGGATGGGGGCTCGGGGAGCTCTTGCTGTAGGAAAAAGAGAGGGGAGTTAGAGGAGAGAAAGGAGCGGGAGTCAAGAGAGGGAGGAGGTGATGACAAGAAAATGGGGGCAGGAAACCGCGTCCACATCATAGAAACAAATTAAGTAAAATTTAATGCGTAAATGTAAATAAGACAAAAGAAATCAGGTATTGCGAGTCCATTACTTCCAGAATTCTTACATTTATATAAGAACTCTGTTAATTACATCTCTTATGAGAAAACCCCTGATTAAGAATTCGAACATATCTATTACAATAGACTACAACACATGACTATTACAAAAATGTAAAAGAAAATCTTCTTCGCCGTCGATGACTAACGCCTGCTTGGGGAGACATGGATTTACCCGTGGATATTTTGTAGCATCGTCGTATGTTTTAGAGTGTATATTTTAGCATGTGGCGACATGGTGATGATGTGTAACCGACATGTAGGTTGGCTTTGATTCGTTTTGGCAAGACATAGTATTTTAAATTTGTGAACATGTATGCGATATGAGCATATATTTTATATAGTTTTGCATGACATGTATTACTACTAACATCGGGTAGCGTTAATGTGATGCTCGTGAATAGCGTAACCGAAATGAAGCTAGATTGGTTTTGGCGCAACATAGCGTTTATGATTTTCGGCTTATGCATGCTATATGGGGCATATATATATATATATATCATATGACTTTTCTCCACTTGTATTACTGCTACATCACGTAGCGCTCGTGTGGCGCCCATGTGTAGTGTAACCAAAGTGAAGTTTGGTTTCTCCTTGTTTGTATTACTACTAACACCCGTGTGTAGCGTAACCAAATAAGGAGTATATTACATATTATTGTATATTCTCCATTGCTCATGTTATAATATTGGCGAATTAATACTTTTTTTATATTCAACTTTCCCGCGCTTTACCTTTGCGGTGCATATTTTATACCTATCTTGATTTGTATCCAACCAAGAACAATGCCCTTATTCATCCCAACCTTGGTTTGTACCCATTTTGAGGACCGAACCAAGGAGAACTTCATGGGGTCTTCTCACCCATTTACCCTTGATTTGTATCCATGAGTAGGGATCGAATCAATGGCGGCGACAAAATCAAAAGAACGCAGCAAGAAATGGGAATGGCAAGGCTCCTTGGTTTGTTCCGCGATGGCCGAACCAAGGGCTAAAACATCAAGAAAAGATGAAGAAGACTCCTTGGTTTGTATCGCCATGGCCAAACCAAGAGTAGAGTATCAAGAAAAGATGAAGAAGGCTCCTTGGTTTGTACCGCCATGGCCAAACCAAGGGTTAGAAGGAAACCATGATCTCACCTCCTTGAAGATACCAAACCTTCTCTTCTTCTCTCCAAGCCATTCTTCTCACGTTATGTGTTTGTGTGTGAATGAACTAGAGAATAGCAGAGCTTTGATGCTAAATCTACAAGAGCCCTCTCTCCATGCTTTTACACCTATTTATAGAGGGATGGAAGAGGTGATGAGCCACTCAAGATGGGAGTTATGGCAACTTCCTTCATTTTCTTTTTTTTCTAGAATTTCTTTGATTACCTGAGCATGTCTAGCTCCATGGGAACGTGGGCATAGTTGAGGTTGGCTGCATGCAGGCAGTTTAAAAGATTATTAGAGAAGAGATTAATGTATTCTCCTTTCTCTTTTCTTTCTTGCTTATTTATTTCTATCCGATATTACTTTGCTAACGGGTGGTACTCCCTTTGGATCACATCTCTGTACATGGCGACATGCAGGACACGTTGTAGATGAGTCAATGATCATGCTTAATCTCCAGAATGCATGCATGTATATCTCACCTCTTTAACTCCATACTATCTAGTTGATCATTGGTGATGTACGTTTCCATGACCCTCCACTCTCCTTTCTTTTAGAACTTGATTAATCATCAAGGTATTTAACACCTGTATGCATGGAGTTAACGTGTGTGGAGGTGGTATGATTTTATTTGACTGGTGTGTAGACCAACTGGTTATCGTCAGTTGGTTAATCAAGCTCTGATATAATATTATTCTTGATTGATCCGTAGTAAGAAGGATGTTTAACTACTTCATGCATGTAGCTTATTTTCCATTTATTTTCTTATGACTTAGGAGCAAGCTCATTTGAACTGCTACGAGATCATTGTATTTCTCTTTTTAAATATACGAAGAGATGTCCCCCATGTGACTACGTGTCTCATATTCAGTCGATGATTCGAATTTATTCTTTACCCCCACTGATCTTTTATAATTAGTGCGACATTTGATCAAAAATTATTGGCTAATGCTATAATGATTATTTTTATAATATTTGTATAGTAATGGAGTTTAGTCGTTAAGATCAATTCTTTATTATATAGTTATCGGCTCACGTCAAAATTGATGTCAATAGGAGTCTCCTAGGGTGACGAGGCCGTGCGGGGCGACCACGATGGCGCTTGCAGCCGGAGGACCTTGCCGGAGGGGGGAAGAAGGGGCTTGCCTATGATGGCACTCAGGCAGAGCTGCAGGTGAGTGGAGGAGTGGAAAGAGGAGCTAGGAGTGGAGATGGGAAGTTAGAGGAGGTCTAGAGGAGGAGAAGGTTGGTTGGTTGATGTGGGGAGATCTAGCAGATCAAGAGAGGAGGTCAACAGAGAACGCTGCTAAAAAAGTTGTTGATTTTATTTGAATGTTTTGAGGGATCACATATGGACAGATGATGTTCCACAAAAATTATGAAATTTTTTGGAGGTTTAAATTGGTGAAAATTGAGTTGGATTCAAAATTAGCCTAAAAACAAAATTTGAAATTATTTGAAAATTTTGAAAAGTACAAGGATGTATAAGCATGGATTTGAGCTAATAATTTAATATGATGCTCCCATAAATTTTGGGGATTTTTATGAAGTTTAAAAATTGGGGTTCTTCTAAATTTCAAAAATAGCTCAAACTGAGATTTGAATTATTTTGAAAATTTTGAACTGGAGGTCATCATATTTTTGCATATTAGGTACAATATAGTTGCAAAGTTTCTTGGGATTTTTTTAAGGATTATTTATGGGGTTGTAGTTCAAAGCTCAAATCTGGCCAAATTCAAATTTGAAATGGTTTGAATCGCACTATATCTCACCATATTATTACAGATTTTGGTTGAGAATTTACTGGACATGTTTTCAGAATTTTTTTGGGAAATTTTTGGAGGTGAGGGAAAACATGGAAAGGTGGAATTAGGGTTTTAGCCCTAAAGAAAGGATATATGGCAAAAGGGTAAACGAGTAAAAGATATCCCTGATAGAAGAGGGACAGGTAGTGCGAAGGAAAATGTTTTGGAATTAAAGCTCCCTACATTTTAGAGACATGGGGTCAAAGTTTGGACTTAGGGTTTACCCATTGCTCAAAAGGAAGGTAATTAGGGTTTGCATTTACAAATATACATGGGTGTGGTGCATGGGTGCATATTCCCATACGAAGGTGCAAGGAAGTTTATGGGAAAAATTCATGGCATGAGAAATTTGATTATGCCATATATATGCTTTAAATATTACAAGATTATTTGCACAGATTCTTAGCTTTGGAAGCACATATAGGGTTACACAAACTGGTTGAGGGTAGAAAGTGCCAATGAGTTAGGGTTTCGGCATCCCAGGGTTTCAAAGTGAAGAGTGGAGATGGGAATGGGATGTGTGCTCACATGGGTAAGGAGAAGAAATATTTTAGAGGGCAGAAGAGAGGTAGACTAGGGTTAGACATTGCCAGGAGAGAGAAAAGGCAGCAAGGGTATATAGTTAGGTTCAAGGATATCCTCGTAGAGGAAAACTAGTCCGAGTGGCCATGCATGAAGACATAGGTATCGGGTAGGTAGGTATGGTTTCAAAAGTTGTACCAACACTCCACCTCAGTTGTCTCTTAATCCGTACCACCTAGAAAAAATTTTATGTGGCGGGGTAATTATGAATGAGAGAGAGGAAAGCTGTCTCTTAATCTAGATACGACTCTTAGAGGTGTAATCGATGCAAATTAATTCTTGAGCGATCCCGTGTGACTCACACCCATACTACTATGCATTAGAGTTATGCCACAAATATGTTACAATGTTAAAATGGTAGTATTGATCATAAAATATAATAAATGAAAGCTTTTTAGAGACAACGCTAAGATACAAACCACTGAGAAAATTATCTCTAAATAGTTATTTAATGTAGTAAGATACGACTTAAGATACAATGCATTGGGAGTGCCCTGATCAGTTCTTTTGCCTTGGGACTTGATCATGATCTGGTGCTTCACGCGCTTCTGCTACTTGGATGGATTTTTTTATCTGATCACCTTTATTAGGTCGCCTAGCGATCCTTCTATCCGAAATAGAAAGCGCAACCAAATCGCTATAGGACTTGGCTGCAGCAGTGGATTTAATTTTGCTTTGTAACTCGGCGACTTGATTAGCGGCTCGAAGCACGACGAATCGACTGAGGACGCTGTGATTAACTTGTTCTCCAGATACAATCTCGTATCCTTGCTCTAATACCACTTATTGTAATATTAGAGATTAATCTAGAGACAAGGGACGCGGATTTTTATGTAGAATTTTTTTATTAAAAAACCATGAACGTACAAAAGCACGATTTCACTATGTTCTTGAAGTATTACAAGCATGAGATTATAGGAGGACGGATTTTCTAGCATGCATGCCACATGCCGCAGTCGAATCCACCGTTCAAGTTGTTGTGGGGATCTGTGCTGTAATTGTTGGGTAGTTGCAATACCTCTCTGTATACACCCAACGTCATATCAACTTTATAGAATATACGTACTGTGTTTGAAAAGGGAGCAGGCTTTTGGTAATATGTGGGTCCCATGACAACTGCACATGACATCTCTCTATTGTTATTCCTTTCAAATATACGTGATCCCTCTATTCAACAACACCACACTCTCTCTCCCAACACAGCCTATGGATTTTATTTTGATTCTAAAATTTAAAACGCTCATATATATTGAGCAAAACGTCGGATTAACGATCCGTTTGAACAGTTGTGTTTGTTATGAGAAGATCTTCAAGATGAGATCAATATTGGATATATTATCTAAAAAATAAATATTTTATTTGAAAATTGATGAAACCGATATAAAACTTGGTGATTTTCACTATACTTTACTTTGTTATGTTGCACAAATATTTCATGAATTTTTATGGAATTTTTGGTGATTTTCACTGTACTTTGTACTGTTTCATAGAGTTTCATCATGTTTTATATGGATTTCAGTATGGTTCCGATTTGTCATGTGGTTTCACTCGTGTTTCAGCATGTTACATTCTAATTTGACTATTTCAATACATTTAGAAAACAAAAACAAGTTATCGTATCATTGAATTTTTAATGAATTTTTAGTGATTTTTACCATAGTTTGTAGCGGGTTTCATCGAGTTTCATATGAGTTTTTACTCTGGTTTACTCCAGTTTCATCATGTTTTATATGAGTTTCACCCTGGTTCATTCTGATTTCATCGTGTTTCACTCTGGTTTTAGTGTGTTTCATTTTAATTTAACTATGTCAATACATCTAAAATAAAAAGTGGTCGTATCAACAGTGTTTCAGTAATGTTTCTCGCAATTCATATAATTTTTGTACGTGGTTCACACATATTTCACATCAGTTTCATTGAAGTTCGTCGTGTTTTAGTAATATTTCTCACAATTCATATAATTTCCATACGTGATTCACACATATTTCGTCGGTGATCTTGCGAAGTAGTAGCCTAGGAGGAGGAGAGGGAAGAGCAAGAGAGAGAGCAATGCTTGTTGTTGTGGAGATAAGATGAGTAGTTGAGCCGTGAGCAGCTGCATCATTAATGATGAGCAATCCAAATAGCTACTGCATGCTCTCTTGCTTGGGAGGAGTGGAGTAAAGTGCGCGTGGGGGGAGTGTGTTCTGTACTGGGTGTTTGGGAGTTTGTAGCAAATGATGGGACATAAAGAAAGAGAGATGGGAGAGAAAGGATAAGGAGAGAGCTGGATGGGATGTAATAGGGAAGTGCACAAAAATAGTAAGAATGTAGTAAAATACAAAGAAATACATAAGGGTGGGAGATGTACATCACGGATCTTAAAGCAATTGGATGGTGGATTGATCTACTACATGTGGCGTGCATGTTAGAAAAGAGTTTCCCTGAGATTATAGGCCATCTTTAGGTGCGACTATAGGGGTATATATGTAGGGGCAATGATCAAGAGTCCTTGGAGAAAGAAATGAGTTGTACTTGTTGTGTCGATGCATCAACTTGAGTCCTACACTGTTCGATGCTATGACTAACATAAGTTAGTGCTATGTCTAATACAATAACCTGAATTTGGATCAGTTTTCCACAGGAATATGAGAAGTTAGTCATTAAGGGACTGTTTGGTTCCTAGCCACACCTTGCCACACTTTGTCATAACTTAAGTTAGGCAAGTTTGACCAAATTAGGTGGGTGTTTGATTCTAGCCACACTTAAGGCAAGATTCTTTTTGTGAGAAATAAGCTCCACATATCATACACACAAAAAGTGTGGCAAAATTTCCTTAGACAAGCTTAAGTGTGGCTAACAATTTAAGCACCTAAGCTAAAGCAAGTTTGGCAAAAATAATGTGATAAACTATGGCAATGTTAGCCACCAACCAAAGAGGACCTAAGTTTGTGTTCGAGTATGATTCTCTTTCTTTCTTCTCTTCGTTGCTTGGATCACATGTCACGTCGGAGGGAAGCATGGAAGAGAGCATGCAAGCCACGGAACTTGTTTCCTGGATTGCTCTGATGCTAAAGTCATCAATTGTCAATGGAAGAGGGAACAAACGTCGACGTCAACTGTTTTGCAGCTGCATCGGTGGGATGCATTCGATCGATCAGTAGCCGCCGGCGGCCGGTCTTCGTTCGACACGCACCTGCTGACGTCCGGTGCCACACCTGCACACATCTTTACTTCCTGCGCCTTCTCTCGAGTTATATACGAGCCATGCCATGCCATGCCATGCTATGCGAACCGGGAAGGCGTGAACAAACCACGGAGCGCGCGCAGCTGCAAGCGACGCGACGGACATGGCGGCGGCGCACGTGCTCGTGTTCCCGTGTCCAGCGCAGGGGCACATCAACTGCATGCTCCATTTCGCCGCGGGGCTCCTCGGCGCCGGCCTCCACGTCACCTTCCTCCATACCGACCACAGCTGGCGGAGGCTAGGCCGCGCCGCCGCGGCGGGGGTGGCGGCGGAGGCGGAGGCTTCGCCGCGGCTCCGGTTCATGTCCATTAGCGACGGCCTCCCCGACGACCACCCCCGCTCCGCGGGCGACCTCGTGGAGCTCTTGGAGTCCCTGCAGACGAGGACCAGCGTCGCGTACCGCGCCCTGCTCGCGTCCCTGTGCGCGGGGCGCCGGGAGGATGGTGTCGGCGGCGTCGACAGCGAGGGCGACGGCTTCCCGCCGGTGACCTGCGTCGTCGCCGATGGGATACTGCCGTTCGCGATCGATGTCGCTGAGGATCTCGGCGTCCCGGCGCTCGCCTTCCGCACGGCCAGCGCGTGCAGCTTCCTGGCTTACCTCTCAGTGCCCAAGCTCGTGGATCTCGGCGAGGTGCCCGTCCCTGTAGGCGGCGACCTCGACGAGCCGGTCCGTGGCGTCCCGGGCATGGAGGGTTTCCTGCGGCGACGAGACCTTCCGAGCTTTTGCCGTGCCCACACTGAGGCCGGCGACGTCGACAAGTTTTTGCAGATACTCGCCGAGTTCACCGCTCACAGCTGCAAGGCACGGGCGCTCATACTCAACACGGCCGCGTCGCTGGAGCAGTCCGCGCTCGTGCACATCACACCGCACATGCGCGACGTCTTCGCCATCGGGCCTCTGCACGCCATGTTCCAGGCGCCGGCGGCCGGCGGCGGTTTGTGGGGCGAGGACGACGGCTGCACGGCGTGGCTCGACGGCCAGGCGGACCGGTCCGTCGTGTACGTGAGCCTGGGGAGCCTCGCCGTCATTTCGCTGGAGCAGTTCACCGAGTTCCTATCCGGGCTCGTCGGCGCCGGCCACCCGTTCCTCTGGGTGCTCCGGCCGGACATGGTCGGGGCGAGCCAGAACGCCGTCCTCCAGGACGCCATCAGGGCGGCGGGGAGGACCAAGGCCTGCGTCGTGGAATGGGCGCCGCAGAGGGACGTGCTGCGGCACCGAGCCGTGGGGTGCTTCCTGACGCACGCCGGGTGGAACTCGACGTTGGAATGCGTCGCCGAGGGCGTGCCGACGGTGTGCTGGCCGTTCTTCGCCGATCAGCAGACCAACAGCCGGTTCATGGGCGCCGTGTGGAGGACGGGGCTGGACATGAAGGACGTGTGCGACAGGGCCGTCGTGGAGGGGATGGTGAGGGAGGCGATGGAGTCCGGCGAGCTGAGGAGCTCGGCTGAAGCGCTGGCGCGGCAGGTGAGGTGGGACATCGCCGAGGGGGGCTCGTCGGCGATAGAGTTCAGGCGGCTCGTCCGCTTCATCAATGAGCTCAGCACACCGGGCGCTGCCAAGTCCGGATAAAAATGGCAAGCGGCGTCCTTGTCTTAGGCTGAAATAAGGCAGTATGCCATTATCCATCTATTCGCCGCTTATCGCTGTTGGTTTGTTGCTGCAGTACACTCGTACGAGGCATTATATCACGGGAATCGGTAACA
>JAGXJF010004041.1:0-120378 GCA_019208055.1 Stipa capillata | reverse complement strand
GACTCTTTGCTTGGTGGGTCCCGCGGATAGAGCATGAGAGGTGGGTCCGTTCTGATTATTAGTAGTACATGACTATGTTTTAAGCACGAGGAATATGATTTCTGAGGAATTATGCTTATCTTTGCGTTTTCTCAAGAAATAAAGTCATTTCAGGTATAGTTTTCAATGTTGTTATAGGTCATTGGGATGTGCTAAGCATTCTGCAAATTCTGACCAACTTCATTAGGTAAATTTACTAGGAAAGCTTGTTGAGAATGAATGTGAAAAGATGTCCGTCTGATGAATTTCTACACAAAGTATATCCGCTTTCAAGAAAACTGAAAGAACTATTTGTTTTTTTGTTATTTTCTGACTGCATGTTCTACTTATACCATGTAGGTAGCCCGACAAAGTACGAAGTTGAGACCAAAAGATTTTAACAATCTCGATTTAGACGATTTAGAGAAGCTTTTTTCTATCTTGTTGTCCAATTTGGGAAAAAAACAATGCAGTCTTAAAAAGCATGCTTCTATTCTCCCAAATATAATTATTTTTTTACTAAATAAACTGATAAAGCAGGATGTTAAGACTTAAGACCTGACGGGATTTAGTCTCTCGTGACTGTTACTTAGCTTGTCTCTCGTGACTGTCACAATTTAGGAGTACCATGGCAATATTGGAGATTTGGAGGGGCCCGAAGAATGAGTACTTCGTCTGCTACACATGTTTATCGGCTGCACACTGCCTGCTTGTAAAATCGCAGATACATTGATGCATAACAAATCGAAGAGCTCATTTCTTAATTCTACTTGTAAAATCACAGCTACTTTGATGATTAACAAAATAAAGATCTGGTCTCTGAATTGAAACGACATTATACTGGACTCCGCAGATTGAAAAGGAGTTTTGACACTTAAAAATCTGGCTGAGGACAGGAATGAAGTTTGTTGCAAATGCATGTAGCTACTAATATGAGTTAAGTTGGATTAATCCTTTTGCGCTAAACTAAAGCTAAAATTATTTATTTAACCTTAACTCTGTGATGATATTAATTTTCAGAACTAAAAATTGTTCATGTAACTCAGTAGTAACTGGGTAGGCAGGTCTCTTTGATGGGTGAGATCGAAAGAAAGGTTGATTCTTTTTATTGGTTTCTGTCAATCCCTGTTACCCTCATGTCCAGCCTTTCAATGGAATAATGGATCGGGTCTTTTTCTTTAAATGCAAAGGACCGTGGCAGGCTTGCAGTTCTCAACCTGTTGTCTATTTGGCATCTAAGCTATTTTTCGTAATAGAATAGTTTCATATCGGCAAGATCATGAAGCCAATACTGAATTACACTTGGCTATTTTATGGAAGAGTTCATCTCCAATTTGTGCCCATCGGCAAGATCATGAAGCTGATGCTAAGTTACACTTTGCCAAGCAGCGTGTTTAGTTGAGAGATGAGAGGGGTGGTGCGTGTTTTGGTTACTGAAATTGAGCATCTTGTAAAATCTGCAGGATTCTAAACAATCAGTTATCTGTTGCAAAGTCAAAGAAGCGCAAGGTAAGGTACATATTGGAGCTTGAGCACAAGGTTCAGGTGCTGCAGATGGAGAGTACAACATTAACTGCACAAGTGACAATGATTTAGGATTGTTCTTTGAAGTGGTGAGCATTTCGATTTGGGCTTTTAAGTTTGGACAATCTTAGTTACTGATGCAGTATATATTTTGCGGCCATGCTGTGCTTTCAACTCAGAACAATCAGCTGAAAATCAGGCGGCAAGCAATGGAGCAGCAAGCATAGTTGAGAAATGGTGAGTTTGCTTCTTTGTTTTTTAGCATTTATTTTTATTTCTTGAGTGGTGATAGAAATAAAAGTGTCTACTTTTCATTTGAAATGGAGAAGTACATCAATAATCCTTGTCCTGATTATACTTTACTTAAGTGTTCCAACAACAGTCATTACAGTCTTCATAAGTATAACAGTTTTTTTTTAACTGGATAAGTATAGTAGCTGAGCCAATGGTTGGCCTCCTCAGAACTTGGTGGTCGACATTAGTACTAACCTTTTTCCTATCAACTGTTTCCTTGTGATGATATGTATAGTAGCTGAGCCAATGGTTATTGTGGGAAGGCTTCAAAGAAGGTGAGTACTGATCTGCTTGACTGCTTATTTGCCTTTTCGTTTAGTTAAACTCTTGTTTTATATGTATGTCATTTTAGTTAATCACTTAAAAGACTAACTAACTTCTATTGCAGAGAGTTGGAAGAATTGGCTGGAATGGAAGCAAAGCTGGTGGGCAAATCTCATGCATGCCTTAAGTTTTGTTGCACTACTGCTTCTGTCATGGGAGGGAAGAGCCTAGCCTCGCAGATATCCGAGAAGACAGTAGGAACCTTTGCTTGAACTCTGAGATTTGGTTTGTGTAAATCTGGATATGTACTTGTATTGACTACTATCCTTCCATACTCATGTATGAGTATTCTTTTCAAACAAATATATTCGTCTGAGAAGATAATTTTAAAATTTGTTGGGATTATATTAGAGTAGCTATAATTTTAGAATTTAGAAACAAGCTCATATTGGTGTGGTATATATTGAGCAATATGACCGCATTGCGAGGCTTGATTACTATTTTTTAAACTAATTTGGTGAAATTATACTATGACTATTATGACTTACAATAGTTGCAATTTGCATCAGTCTAGACGTGCGTGCGTTGCACGTGCACGTTTACTAGTTGTATACGTGCAACACACATCTCAACCAATACATATAGGATTTACGTGCGTACAAAAATAAAGTATAGTAATATTGCTTAGCATTACAACTTAACATTTATTTGAAATAAGTCCAAAAAATAGCTATTAAGAAATAAATCAACTAATTATCTCTTTCTAAAGCATCCATTTCTTAAAGTGCTTAAGAAAATCTCGTTCCATGTGAATGATGTTGTCTTTAGATTCGTTCCTGTTGTATTTTAATAAGTGTATCAAAAAAGTTCACAAATTAAGTCAATATCTTGTGAGCATATATCGATTTAATCCTTAACTAAAACTGTTACAAAAGTAACTTTTGACCTTGAATTCATCAACTTTGATTGATTGGTTCAAAAGATACTGACCAGAATGAGCTACATCACTCTTTTTATCAGATAACGACTTGAAATTGCTCTTTCCGTTATCTACTTAAGAACATGAATAATTGTGTTACTCCAACTTTGCAAGTGACAGAAGCAAACAAAATTACTAAAACTAGTAATCACTAATCCACAAATGAAGATCAAATTTGGATTTTGGCATTGCACGCTCACCTCGTAGAATCTCCTGCATCCACAAATAAGACTATTATGTAGATCACTATGCTGTCAGGAGTCACATTCTACTAGAGGTCGAATTTGGATTGTATCTACAAGAGCTCTTCATGTGACTTGCTATAGAATCTCCTGCTTTCTCATGTTTTATAATGTGTTGTGAAGTTCCTTTCTACAATATAAAGATATTTTAAATTTAAAGTACAATTATTTTGTTTCAAAGAAAAGTGCCTTCTAAAGGTGGATAAGAGGTCGTGGCAAAAATTGAGAGAAAACAAGCAGAGCATGAATACTCAAGGTTCGTTTGAATTTCTGGTCGCAGAAGAATATTTGTCCTGAAACAGATATAGGAAAGCATAGTGATCTACATAATAGTCTCTGAATCCCTACAATTATATGTTTAAGAGTCAAGACAATTGGCATGAAATTGGAACAGTGTATACCCCTCAACCAAATCCTTGAGAGCCAATGGCACCCAAAAATCACAAGAACAACTGGTTAACGGAATCGACGTCACAAAAAGAAAAGAAAATAATCTTCCAGATCACAAGAACAACCACTTAAGGTCGGGAAACATTGCTTCAGTTCCGGTTTCATAAAAATAATCTTAATCACAAGATGGACAATTGGAATTTCACGGCCCTAGAAATGTAACAGCCAAAATGTATAAGATAAGAGTGCCAGATATTACAAAAGAAATAGAAGACAAACTTGTTCATTCATGATTCCGAGAGTAATATATTGCTAACAAATTAATAAGAAATCAATATGACTTACATCAACATTGAAAACAATTATCTCTCCTGTGCGGATAGGGTCATTGCTCATGTGCACAAATATGATATCACCCTGCAAAGTATATAACTGATCAGTCAGATGCAGTAGCGTGGAAGATGACATCACTTTGAAGTATGCACGAACTCTGAAGTAAAAAACCATGCAGATCAAATGTGGTTCCCTAAAATATATGTTACTATCAACTTCACACGACAGTAAATGTGGTGTGGAGTCTGGACAATTTAAAAGCACAATGTGGAAGTAGTAGCAGCTAAGAGCTACTGTACATGTATAAAGTGAGGAGCACAACAAAGTTGTGTGCAACTGCGTAGGGATGAGCTTAGAATCAACTATTGAAGCTCAGACCTTTAAGCTCTGGAGGTAGGTACACGGAGCCGGCACATGCAGAAAAGTTTCTAGAGGCTAAAGCTCTCCAAAAACTTGGCTGTTACTTGTTCTTCAATTTAAGCACGCTTATCAACCTTTCAGAAACTTCTCTGTCGAGAATGATACCATTCTCCATCATATATTCCCATACCTCATAAGCTAGTGTACCGTTGATCAAATATTTGAATGTCAAGCTATCTGGCTCTACTCCCCTTGTCCTCATATCCTTGAACAGATCAAGGGCTTCAATTGCTCTTGACCTTTTCCCAAGCCAATATATGAGTGTGTTAAAAGTAACAGTATCAGGTGAGACTTCTTCTAAATCATTGGCGAGAATATTTTCTGAGCAAGTTTGAAATGACCAACCTTACACAGGTTATGAAGCATAATATTGTACAGATTAACATTAGGGTCAATCTGAGCCTTCAGCATCTGCTCAAAAAGTTCTTCAGCTAGATTGTAGTATCCTACACTGAAAAGACCATTGATCAGAGTTCCATATGTCACAGCATCAGCTTGCATTCCCTTATAACCCATTTCCTAGAATAGTTTCAATGCAGATTTTACCTATTTTGCCTTGCAAAATGCATCAATCAGTATGTTACAGGATACAATATCACAGAACCCACCAACTTCCATATGATCAGAAACAAATACTAAGTTCCATGTGGAGTGGGACGCCCACGGCGACGCGGCAGAGGAGGAGGCCGCCGTGCAACGGTAGACGGTGGCGGAGGAGGAGGCGCAGTGGATGGCGGGAGGACGGGCGCGCGAGGAGGAGGAGGTCGCCGGATGAAAGGACCGAAGGTGCCGACTAGAGGGAGGGGTGAATAGGAGGCTAATTAAAATTAGTTCTTTCAACTTTGTTGAATAGATTAAGACTTAGCTAGTTGCAGGGTGAGCTAACTGTGTAATAGGTGACAGCACAGGCAAGATATTATGTATGATTTAACAAGTAGCTGTCACACAGGTGGCTAACACAGGTGAGCTAAAGACAGAAATAATGTGCAACCTAACTGGCTGTGTAACAGGTAGCTAACACAGGTAAGAGATATGATCAATAGCAACTGAGACACAGCTAAGATAGCACAGGTAAAAAAGTGATCTACAATAGATGTACAGAACAAGTTTAAAATCACACAAGCATACAAGAATAGCAAGTACTATAAGTAATGCAGTAAGTACTCAGAGACAAGGTGTTTTTCACCGAAGTTCCCTGCTCTTCTCAGAGAGGTACGTCTCAGTTGGAGAGACTACTCCGAAGAGATAGCCAGCACTGAATCGTGCTTGTTCTCCGAGTACCTGACGATCAGGCCTCTTGCTTTGCTTGTGGAAGTCCTTTTGCCTTGTAGCAGGTAGACTTCAGATCACCTTCACAAACTACTTGTTCAGTCCCACACAAGCTTGGGTGATACTAACAACTCCTACGCCCGTCTAGGAGTAGACACTCCAAGAGTAATAGATTCAGCAGCAACGAATCTTGGAGGAACCAAATGCTCTTTTGCTCAAGGACTCTAACTCTCTTAGGAAGGTTTGCTTTTGTTCCGAGTGAAAGAGGCTTGCAACGATCGAATATGCTTTTCTGGTTTGAGCTAGCTTGAATGGTTGGTTCAGGTCGAAGACCTCCCCTGGTCCCCTATATATAGGGTTCGCAGGGACCCAACCGTTACACTGTTGCCACGTAGGATTAAGTGAGCCACCGGTGATAGGCACCGGTGACACAGCTACACACTACGCCCAACCTATAACCAGCTCGGGCAGACCGACACCTGTGTCACCGGAGGCTGACACAGGTGAACCCTTAACTGATGTAGCAGCACTACTCAGCCCGGTCTTGGCACATGACGTGCCCTCAGCATACAACTACTCTGATCCCTAATAAGGAGAGAACCTCCGACAGTCTTCTGACTCAGCAGACAAACCATTGCAATGCAGGTCCCTTAGCATTTACAAGCTCTCCCCTGGTACAGAGATGCACCTGAGTCATAGAGCGCTAGACCACCTGTGACACAGCTGTGTCACACCGGTGACTCTAACCCCTAGGGTTTTGTACTGCTAGCACTGCAGAGTGCTAACACAAACCAGTTTCACACTTGTGCAAAACTGTTGACACAGGGCTACTGACCTCAAAGCATCAGTGCCACTGTTCAACACCCTGAGCATTGAGCAAAAGATCCTCCACAGATTATTACTACTTCATCCCTCTTGATAGTACGGGTGTTTCCTATGGACTCAAAGAAACTAGCAAATCTTAGCTTTACCTGCCACCAACTGTATTCACGGCCCTTGACGCATCAAGCCACCATCACCTTGCTTGCAACTCCTTGCACAGCACTGCTTTCTTCACAGCTGTGACACAGCTGCCTAGCACAGCCATTCCCTTGTCCTGGAAACCACCTTTGTACCTTTTTGGTGGTCATCATTCCCTTGATGACCCTTCTTCCTAGAACCTATTAAACCTGCTTACACTCATTGTAAACATTAGATCCCAGATTGAGTTGCCATTAACCATCAAAACCACTTAGGGGCCTAGATGCTCTTTCAATCTCCCCCTTTTTGGTGGTTAGTGGCAACCCATCAACAAATTCACATAAAGGTTGAATGAGAGATACATGTGCAAGTTGTTAGAAAATACTCCCCCTGAAGCTGTGCATAATAGATTTGCTTTTGTCAGGCTAGTGCACAGATTTTAATTTTGGATATGAGCAGTATATTCTTACAACTTACTCTTTTATCAGTTCAGAGAATGTGTATCGGAGCATATTTCATTTCAGAGTATATGTATCAGAGCATATGACATAAAGGATATATCTGAACTGATATATTTCTCTTCTGATGCAGTTGTAATAACTAGAGTATATAAGTTTTAATCAGAGCATTCCAGTTATGATAACAGAGCATATAGATGTGTATCAGAGCACAAATAGAGCACAAATTTAGAGTAGACATATGAATCAGAGTAAATTTATGTGCAAAGCATCAGAGCAATTATTCAGACTAAGTATATGTACCAGATCAAAGCTGAATAAGGCTCACATTACTGCATCAGAGCTCATTTAAACTCATTAAAGATGAACATTACGAAATTAGAGCATATCACGAAGATTAATTGTAATCAAGACAAAAGAATCAGAAATTAAAACGCAAGTCTTGATACAGCAAAAAATGTTTACTCCCCCTATATCCAAAATACTCTCTCTTATATCTCTCCCTTTAGCACTTCTCCCCCTTGCACTATTACTACCATTTTCTCTCCCCCTTTGACACTAAAACACCAGAAAGGGGATGAGGAGAAGAAAATAATTAGGGGAACTTGGTCTTCAGCAGCTGGAGAACTTCTGACAGTTGAGCCTGCAGCTGACCGACTTTGGAGTCCAGACTGTCAATTTTGGTTCTGAGCTGAAGATTTTCTCTGCGCAGAGCTGCAAACTGTGTTGGCATGACCTTGTTCTGGTAGGCTCTGGCTATTGCTTGAGACATGAGAGAGGAGGACAGAGTGCCATCTTCAGCTACTTGTGTCACAGACACTAACTCAGCTGGGTCAGCTTCAGGAGACTCAGCTGTGACACCGGTAGGCACTTGAACTTCAGGCGCTGGCAACGGAGGGACAGGCACTTGAGGAGCTGTGGGAGCAGCTGTGTCACTGGGGGCAGACACAGCTAGATCAGGAGAATCGCCAAACAGAGCTGGCACAGCAAGCTCATCAGGATGGTCATCAGCCTGAGGCCTGAGCTGAGTCTTTATGGTCTTCACTGTCATGTCGAAGTTTGAATCCAGAAGACCTGTGCGTTGAAGGATCATGTACATGATATACGATCCATACCTCAGCTTTGCTTTCTTGTCTTTCTGAGCCGCATCTATCTCACGAAAGATATATCTGGCTACATCAAAATGCTGGTTCTTTGCAATGTGCACCAAGATCTGCCAAACTAGATTATACATAGCATCTGTATTGCCTCCCTTGGGTTGAAGAGTAACATTGATGATCTTCACAAGATGCTTAGCTGTGATGGTGATGCCCTTGAAATAGACATGTTCAGGAGGGGCTTTGGCAGGAAAAGAGAAAGTCCTAGGGTAGAACTTCCGTCTATCAGCATTGGAGACTGGCTCTAGCTTGAAAAGATTGGGCATTCCTGACTCCACTGGTGCATGTAACAAACTGTTAAACTCTGGGGCTGTTATTGACAGAAGTTGACCTCTAGTCTTACAGAGCATAACATCTTGGTTGCTTTGTTCAACCCAGACTGTGGCATAAAATTCTCTAAGAATCTCTGGGTCATAATCCTGTTGAAGACTGCAAATAAACTCCAGGCCTGAGGCTTGAATCAAAGATGGTAGGGTTCTCAGCCTGGGATTATTTAGGGCAGACCAGTCTATGGCCTTGCAGTCAACAAATCCCTTAGAAGAGAGGATTTCATGATATACACCCCGTTGATAATCATTGTGAAATCTGGGGTCTGAGCAAGATGCTTCCTTGAACTCCTTATCTTCAGAGAAGTATGGGCAAAATGACCTCATCCCACTATCAGCTTTTTCAGACCCTGAAGACATCTGAAGAAACAAGACAGATGAGAAGAAGGTAGGTAAGAGGTGCTCCTAAGATGCAGAAGGTAGTAGCTGTGTGAGACACCTGAGTGAGGATGAGGAGACACAGGTGATGACTTAGCAACAACCGATGTCTCTGCCTGTTGAATAGGCTTGTCTGTGTGACAGGTGAGACCCTAGCGGTGACACAGCTACGTGCTGAGGCGGAAGACAGATTTTAGAAAACTAGGGTTTTACAGGTTTTAGTCGATCAATTCTGAGCAAGATGAGTTGTGGGGGATGATCAAGAGCTAAACCAACCCTAAACACTTACAATGCGCTGTTGGATTAGATTTTAGAGCAAGTTCACGAGCTCGATGAAGAAAAGGCGCAAAGTAGGGCTTGCGAAAGCTTACTTTGATCAAAGAGTTGATAATGCGCAGAGGAGATGAAGCTTGAGCACGATGGAAAGCCTTTTCCGAAGCGTTGAAGAGATTGCGTGGGGCGGAAACCGCGAAGTCGTCGAAAACTTGAGGTTTTGGCGCACGACGGAAGTTGGGGTTTAGAGTTGAACGTGGATTCTGTTGGAGAACGTATCGACATCTTATATAGGCCGAAGGGGTATATGGTGGCTGTGTCACAGCTGAGAGATGGACCTGTGACATAGGTGAGTAAGAAAAGATACCCTAAGACCTACAGATTTCAAAAGCATTCACTTGAGACACAGATGGATGACTCAGGTGACAAGTATTTCAACTATACAGCACCAAGACAGAGAGACTTAGATGAGAGAGAAAGCATTAGAACACTATCTGAGTGTCCTTATAGAATCTTCTCAATATCAGCTTGCCAGGAATACAATCAAGCAGAGCTAAAGCTGACAGGAGTTGATTAGAAACATTTTGTACACAGGAATGTGCACTCATATAGCTCAAGAGATATTCTTAATTCTAAGTATAGCACATACCTGTGACACCGGTGAGTAACACAGGTGTTCAAGTAAGAAGCATAAACAGCAAAAACATATGAGCTAGACACTAAGCCAAACTTTTTATTGCAAGTTAGAGACATCAATGATATTCAATTCACTCCTCAGAGCACATAACCTAGTCTCATCTAAAAGCTTGGTGAATATATCAGCTAATTGTTTTTCAGTCCTTACATGGCACAACTGTATATCTCCCTTCTCAACATGGTCTCTCAGGAAGTGGTGCCTCACTTCTATGTGTTTGGATCTTTGGTGGTGTATTGGGTTGTTGACTAACTTGATTGCACTTTCATTATCACAAAAGAGGGGTACTTGATTAAAAGATACGTTGAAATATTTCAAGGTCTGCCTCATCCATAATAATTGAGCACAACAACTACCAGCAGCTATATACTCAGCTTCTGCAGTGGATAGGGCTACTGAATTTTATTTCTTGGATGACCAGGACACTAAGGAATGCCCTAGGAATTGATAAGTACCCGAGGTGCTCTTTCGGTCAACCTTACAACCTGCATAGTCACTATCAGAATAGCCAACTAGCTCAAAATTTACACCTTTAGGATACCATAAACCAAACCCTGTGGTTTGAATCAAATATCTCAGTATCCTGCGTACTGCCACTCTGTGATAGTCCTTAGGGTTAGCTTGAAATCTAGCACACATGCATACACTCAACATAATATCAGGTCTAGATGCACATAAGTATAGCAAGGAGCCTATCATGGATCTAAACTTTTTCTGATCAGCAGGTTTACCTTCAGTGTTTAAATCCAGATGACCATTAGTTTGCATGGGAGTATGAATAGACTTTGCATCCTTCATGCCAAACTTGGTGATGATGTCCTTGGTGAATTTTTCTTGAGAGATAAAAGTAACTTCCTTGAGTTGTTTGATCTGAAGTCCTAGAAAGTACTTGAGTTCACTGTTCAGGGACATCTCAAATCTCTTGGTCATCATCTGGCTAAACTCATCACTCATGGAGCGGCTAGTACTGCCAAATATTATGTCATCGACATATATTTGGCACACAAATAAATCATTTTCATTTTTCTTAGTGAATAGAGTTGTATCTACTAAGCCCATTTTAAAACCATTCTTGATCAGAAATTCTTTCAGTGTGTCATACTATGCTCTAGGTGCTTGCTTTAGGCCATAAAGTGCGTTGTGCAATTTATAGACATGGTAAGGTTTCCTAGCATCTTCAAAGCCTGGTGGCTGTTCTACATATACAAGTTCAGAAAGTTTACCATTGAGTAAGGCAGACTTCACATTTATTTGGTAAAGCTTGATGTTATGATGAACAGCATAGCCAAGGAGGATCCTGATGGCTTCAAGTCTTGCCACTGGAGCAAATATTTCTCCAAAGTCCAGGCCCTTCACTTGCGTGAAACCTTGAGCCACAAGCCTGGCTTTGTTCCTTACCACTTGTCCATTGGTATCTTGTTTGTTCCTGAAGACCCACTTAGTTCCAATCACATTATGATCTTTGGGTCTTTCCACCAGGGACCAAACTTAGTTTCTCTCGAATTGGTTGAGCTCTTCATGCATTGCATTTATCCAATCAGCATCCATGAGAGCTTCCTTGATGCTCCTGGGTTCAATACTGGAATCAAAGGAGTAATGTTCACAGAAATTAGCAATTCGAGAATGAGTAGTCACTCCCCTATTAATGGCACCAATGATTTGATCAACAGGGTGATCCTTCTGCAGCCTGCTGATCACAAGGGGATCGGGGTTAACTGTCTGTGTCACAGCTGTTGGAGATGCCTGTGACACAGTTGGTTCTTCCTGTGACATAGCTGGCTGAGTCAAGTCCTCTACATCCAGTTGATCATTGGCTGGGTTGTACTCGAACTCAATTTCTTGATCTCCAATGTCTTCACCCAGTGATGAAAAGAGTGGTTCTTGATCAATTGGTGAGGCAGCCTCTTCCTTGATGGTGGGTCTGATCTCACCAATGGATTTCTTCTAAATGTCCACATTCCCTACATCATTGATAACCTGCTCTCCTTGAGAGCCATAAGACTCATCAAAATCCACATCCATAGATTCTTCAACAACCTTTGTGGAGGTGTTAAAGACCCTATAGGTATGGGAGTTAGTAGAGTAACCAAGGAATATACCAACATCAGATTTAGCTTCAAACTTAGTAAGGCGTTTCCCCTTTCTAAGAATGTAGCACTTACAACCGAATACTCTGAAGTATGAGATATTAGGCTTGGAGTTGATGAGCAGCTCGTAAGAAGTCTTCTTGAGTAGTAGATGTAGATATAGCCTGTTGATGGAGTGGCAAGCAGTGTTGACAGCTTCAGCCCAAAATCTTGGTGAAGTCTTGTATTCATCTAGCAATGTCCTTGCCATCTCTATCAAGGTTCTGTTCTTCCTTTCCACTACTCCATTGTGCTGTGGAGCATTTGGACTTGAAAGTTCATGCTTTATTCCATGCTTGTCCAGGAATGCTTCCACCTTTGAGTTCTTAAACTCAGTCCCATTGTCACTCCTGACCTTGACCAGGTTTACCTTCCACTCATTTTGAACTCTAACAATGAGGTGCTTAAATTTCTTGTAAGCCTGTGTCTTCTCCTTCAAAAAGAACACCCAAGTATAGCGAGAAAAATCATCTACAATGACAAATCCATACTTGTTACCTCCCAAGCTCTCATATGTAGTAGGACCGAAAAGGTCAATGTGTATGAGCTCAAAAGGTTTGGTAGTGGTCATGACATTCTTGGGACAATGAGCAGCTCCAACTTGTTTGCCGGCTTGACAAGAGCTGCAGGATTTGTCCTTCTCAAACTTCACTTTTTCTAAGCCTATGACATAGTCATGCTTACTGAGTTTGTTGAGAAGCTTCATCCCTTCATGTCTTAGCCTCCTGTGCCACAGCCAGCCAGCACCGGGCTTGGCCATGAGGCACCATGAAGCTGCTGCAGGCTGTTCATTGAAGTTGACAATGTACAGTTTTCTAGACCTGCATCCTTTGAATACTTGAGAATCATCAGATAGCTTAGAGGCTATGACCTCATCAGGATAGAAAGTAACTTTCATACCTGTGTCACACAGCTGTGACACAGACATTAGACTGTAGCCTATCTGATCCACAAGCATAACATTTGATAAAGAGTGATTTTCAGATATGACCACTTTACCAATGCCATTTACCTTTTCTTTTGAGTTATCTGCATAGATCACATATTTGCTTGGAAGATTTTCACTTGTGATCTCTACAAACTCCTTTTTGCCTCCTGCCATATGTTGTGTACATCCACTATCCACAACCTAGTGAGATCCACTGGAGGCAGTATCCTTTGATCCTTTGGCCATGAGACACAAAGGGGCAGAAGTGGATGGCAATTGATCAGCTTTAGCATTGATCTCAGAGCTGTGTGACCTGGCTGTGTCACAGCTGGGTATATCAGCCATGCTGATGGCAATCCCAGCGACTTGATCTTCATCTTCAGACTCTTCTTCTGAGCTAGAATCCTCAGACACCCAAGCTTGTCCAACATAAGCTCTGGCAGTGGCTTTGTTTTTGGAGTAGGTTGGATGCTTGCTGTTGAAGGTCTTCTTCTTTCCATGGAAGTCCTTCTTCTTCTTCCTGTACTGACTATTATCCTTCTTCTTGCTTGGACAATTAGCAGCAAAGTGGCCTTCCTTGCCACACTCGAAGTACTTATTGTCTTGGGACAGCCTCTTCCCTTTGAATCTGTCATTGGACTCGAACTGCTTCTTCTTCTTGTAGAACTTTCTGAAATTTCTTGTGAGGAGGATGAGTTCACTCTCTTCTCCACTGGTCATCTCCTCATTGAGTTCCTCACTGCTGTCGCTCTCAGGTTGTGACGTTGAGACAGCGGTTTTCAAGGCAATGTTCTTCTTAATAGCCGGGGAAGAGCTTTGCTTGCCTTCTTGCTTGAGTTCCATCTCATGTGTAAGGATCCTTCCTAGCACTTCTGTGGGCTTCATCTTGTCGAACCCATCTTTCTCCTTCAGCATGAGAACAAGAGTTCTGTAGGCTTTAGGAAGCACTGACAAGAACTTCTTCACCACATCTTCATCATCTACCCGATTTGAGCCTAGGGCCTTCAACTGGTTGGTGATGATTGTGAGTCTTGAGAATAGAGAGTTGATGTCCTCACCATGCTCATACTCGAATCTCTCCAATGTTGATTCTAGAAGGCTTCTCTTTGACTTCTTTAGAGTATCACTGCCCTCATAGATCTGCTCCAGAGTATTCCAGATATCCTTGACAGAATCCATAATGCTGACTCTGTTGAAATCATGCTCCTGTAGACCCATGAAGATTGTTGTGGTAGCTCTAGCATTGTTCTGAATGTTCCTCTTGTCGTTTATGGTAGGCATGATGTTGTCTTCTAACCTGCAGCCTGTACAGACAACTTCCCATACATCTGGGTCAATGGCAATAAGATGCATTTGCATCTTTCTTTTCCAGAATGCATAATTAGTCACATTAAAGACATGTATTTTACCCTCATAGCCCGACATCCTTTAACTCTGGCTGTTAGGCCAAATCAAAGAGCAACCTGCTCTGATACCAATTGAAAGGACCGAAGGTGCCGACTAGAGGGGGGTGAATAGGAGGCTAATTAAAATTAGTTCTTTCAACTTTATTGAACAGATTAAGACTTAGCTAGTTGCAGGGTGAGCTAACTGTGTAACAGGTGAACAGCACATGCAAGATATTATGTATGATTTAACAAGTAGCTGTCACACATGTGGCTAAGACAGGTGAGCTAAAGACAGAAATAATGTGCAACCTAACTGGCTGTGCAACAGGTAGCTAACACAGGTAAGAGATCTGATCAATAGCAACTGAGACATAGCTAAGATAGCACAGGTAAAAAGGTGATCTACAATAGATGAACAGGACAAGTTTAAAATCACACAAGCATGCAAGAATAGCAAGTACTATAAGTAATGCAGTAAGTACTCAGAGACAAGGTGTTTTTCACCGAAGTTCCCTGCTCTTCTTAGAGAGGTACGTTTCAGTTGGAGAGACTACTCCGAAGAGATAGCCAGCACTGAATCGTGCTTGTTCTCCGAGTACCTGACGATCAGGCCTCTTGCTTTGCTTGTGGAAGTCCTTTTGCCTTGCAGCAGGTAGACTTCAGATCACCTTCACAAACTACTGGTTCAGTCCACACAAGTTTGGGTGATACTAACAATTCCTACGCCCGTCTAGGAGTAGACACTCCAAGAGTAATAGATTCAGCAGCAACGAATCTTGGAGGAACCAAATGCTCTTCTGCTCAAGGACTCTAACTCTCTTAGGAAGGTTTGCTTTTGTTCCGAGTGAAAGAGGCTTGCAACGGTCGAATATGCTTTTCTGGTTTGAGCTAGCTTGGATGGTTGGTTCAGGTCGAAGATCTCCCCTGGTCCCCTATATATAGGATTCGTGTCACGGACCCGGAACGGCATATGATTAGGGGAACGAATGGTCGCCAAGGGCCGAAGGACCAGTCGACCTGGTGGCACGGTACCTGCGCCGTACTCACCGAGGCGGAGTGATCCGACACCTGACCAACGCAAGCCGGCCGGAAGCGACTAGACTTCCCAGAAGCGATTCCCTGATCCGGTAAAGGTTTAGAGCCGTTCCCAGATTCCACCACGCAAAGCAAGGTCGGAGGAGCCCGGCGATTCTACCCACACCCTAACCTAGCTCGGAAGCTAGTGGGTCGCTTGAAAGCCCGGTAGAATGCACCCACACCCTGCCTGGCCGGCACAGCATCTCAGCCAGCGGGTCACTCAACCGATTCCTGCTCGACGTAGTAAAAAAGGGAACAACCGTAACTCTTCACGACATACCCATACACTTCATATTATACACGCATTGTGTATGGGCAGCCCGAATAACAACTCGGATATCACAACAAGGCACTAATTACGATAATAAACTAACTGTCCACGTCGGACTTTAAGATTACATCAGTCGGTCATCACCGGAAACATATCCGAGTACGGAGTAATTAAACGACAGCGGAAGAATAGTAAATGAGTCTCACAGCAGCGCGTTGACCGCTGACCAAAAGCCACAAAAACCCCTGAATCGATAGCCAACCAAGGAAACCAGGAAACTAGCCATCATCGAAGTATTCCTCGACCACTGGCTCACCTGCAATGATCTAGGAATGTCCTAGGTGAGTACGAAGGTACTCGCAAGACTTATTCGTGCTTGATTAGATGTCCTACACATACTAGTATAACCAAAAGTAAACATGGTGCAATTCTAGTTAACAAGGCATAATCATACGAACAATTCACTGACAGGGGAAAACATACCAGGATAAACCACTACCAAACCAGATTCCATGCAACTTAATGGAGGAACGTGATGGTACCCGCTAGTCACATGTGCACCTCAAAATACAATTACAATGGCTCTCACTTGCCATCGCCCAACTACTTGGGACAGAACAGATGTGCACATTGACAGTGAACCACCACGACCACACCTTCATTTGATCTCTCGGATCATTACCGGCAACCGATCACCCTGAGTGCAAAGAGTGCCTTATCCCTTGGAGGTTATAAGGCTCCAAGGGTCTTAGTCTTACCTCAACTACACCCCAGCCTCGATGCCGCTAACGTCCACGCGTGACAAGGGGAGTAATCACGATGGAGTCACCTCAGGGTTGGTATCGCGATAATCTTCTTACACCTGGTCGCAACAAGCATTCCAAATGATACCAACTTTATCCATCGGACACTTTCCCTTCGGCTCTCACATCTCACCTTAGTGGGTTCAAATACTTAGTGCATCAGGTTAATTTCAACCATAGCTAGACATAACTTGCAGCATACCCTAACCATGCTAGTTTAACTGAACTCAATCACAGGGTACAAAGGACGATGCAAACATCAACATATTGATAATTAAAACAGGTACTGAACAATTAAAGGATGCAACAAGCTCTGCTTGCCTTGATCACCGGGTTCCTGATCTGGTGCGGAGGTGTAAGCCGGGTGGTCTCCTTCTTCGGGCTCTGAAGCGAGCGATACCGGAAAATAACAGTAAAAGGATATTTAAAAACCAGCATGTATGCATGATGAGCTACACTAGATATGCATTTCTAAGGTGACCTAACGATGTTAAGAAGCTAGAGCATCGAGCATTTCCTAATTCAGTGCTGTCCTATCATGCATGCATGTCAAGTTTCATGCGATTGCGTATTAGGGTTTGAGGATTGTTATTCACTACGGATGGTCATGACCTAAAGCCTGTGTAGTAAGATAGTGCTCTGAATTACGAAACTAACGCCACTGAAATCGTTCAATTCGGAGCTTTATTCATCAAATTATGGTTTATCGAGGAATCACATGTGATACGAGTTGTAGTAGAGTTTGTGCCGATCTGCGATAGAAAGGGGCTAACGAGTATTTTATTAAGTGACAAATGTGGAACTTAACTCCTAGTTCTGGTAAGTGGACTTGTTATGGCTTATACGAGGGGTGTTAGGGTTATGGTGCGGATTTATCATGTGTGCGTGTGTGTTGACTTGGCGCAACTTCGGGTTAGGGCTATAAGCGGGGGATATTATTGGGCAATGATGGCTTAGAGGTGGATATCTTGAACGTGCTCAAGGTCCCTAACTTGACACCACTGAAATTAGTGGAATCAGGGCTTCGATTGTCGCATTAGGGTTTATCGGGGTACACCACTTGAATCGATACTCAACTCTTTAAATCTGAAAATTCTCTACAGTGCATTTGCTCAAATTGAAGTTTTCTTTTGTCCAAGTTGTAGAGATTTTCATGAGGATTCCAGATATATAAAATTTATCAAAATCCGACGTACGGTTTGAAAGTTATGGGCATTTGAAATTTGTGGATTTTTAACACTAAACCCTAACCCTAATCTGCGTGACCTTAATTGCTAAACCCACCCGAGGTGCACCCAGAGCTAAAGCTTAAACCCTAAGCGCACCCGGCTAAACCTACCCACAGCATCCCTAACCCTAATTGCTAACACCACCCGAATCCTACCCAACGCCTAATCCTAACTCCTACATGCACCCGAGCTAACCCACCCGCATAAACCCTCTCCTAAACCTCACTGGCTTACACGTGGGCCCTTCCCGGTGCTAACGAGGCTCGGGTACCCTATCCCGAGCTGCCACGTGCCCATCTCTTCTCTACTCCCTCTCTCTCTCTCTCGGGTTCACCGGAGGGGGAGCTCAGACGGCGGCGCGGTCACTGGAGCCTCGCCGGAATGGCGCTACAGGGACGGTGAGGTCGGTGGGAGGCGGTGCAAGGAGCGGCAGCTCACCCCGGATCCAACACGCGGTCGAGGAGGAGCTGAGGAGGTCGGGGCGCAGCTGGCGACGGAGGAGAGCGGCGGTAAGGTCGGGGCGTCGTCGCCGGGGAGCTTGAGGGCACCGGTCTACGAAACAGAGGGGACGGGAAGGTTAGGTAGGTGGAGGAGATGCTTGGGAGCAAGGAATCGGAGCTCGGGGAGGACCGGAGTGAGCTATCCGAGCTCGCCGGCGTGGAGACCAGAGGTGGGGAAGAAATGCGGCGGCGGGGAGCCTCGGGCTCGGACCTGCGATGGAAGGGAGAGGGGGAGGTTAAGAAGGGAGAGACCGTGCTTGGGAAAGGGGAAGGAGGACCGAGGGCTCACCGGAGGCGAGAGAATTGCTCACTGGAGAAGGGCGCCGGAGCTCGGGAAGACGGTGGCGGCTTCGGGAGAGAAGAGGCAAGGGGGGATTAGGGTTTTCCGACCGGGGGAGAAGCGAGGGGGAGAAAAGAAGCTGTCGGAGCGGGGTTTTAAAGGGCGGCGGAGGCTTCGTACAGGAGCGGTCGGGAGCGGGGCACCGCCCACGCCGGCGTACCCGCGGCCAGGACGTGGCGGGCGGGTGCCGACAGGCGGGCCCGGGCGACGGGGAAGAGAGGAGGGAGACGGCAACGCGTGCGGGGGCGTGTTCCAACGGAGAAGGCGGGAAGGGGGAATGGGGAAAGCGGGAAAGGGTTGCGGGTTGAACGGGCTGGCCGAGTGGGCCGTCGAGCGGGTCTCGGCCCAGGTTAGTTAGGGTTTTTCCTTTTTCTTTTTAATTTCAATTCTCAGTGCTATCCCCTTCGTCATTTTATGTTCCAAACCATGCCCAAAATTTCTGAAATTTTTACAGGGCTTTACAAACATTATGTGGGACCTACTGTAGAAGTTTGAAAGGATTTGGACATTGTTTGACCTGGATTTGAATTTAATTTCACATGTGGCTCAAAATTAGGTTTGAGCTATAGCTAGGGTTTAAATCCATCCAAAAATTCTGAAAATTTGTGTGGGGCTAGACTTTGCCTAATCATGGGTGTTTGCAAAATTTGGGGACTTTTCATCTACAATATTATCCTTTATTCCTTAATTTACAATTTAATCCTTAATTGCAATTCGAACCCTAAACCCTAACGGCACGAGAGGGTCTTGGGCCCAATCCTAGGGAAGGGAAAAGAGGGATGATGATCCACCCTTCCACATGCTAATATTAGTTTGAAAATTTGAAAATTTCAAATAAGTTGATTGGTGTTTGCAACAATTTTTTTACCAAGGATGAGATATGTACATATTATATAAAGTATAATCATATTACATCTAAGTTTAAGTAAGGTGTGCTGTGTGGGTGTTTACATGCATGAATATGATGACATGTATGCATGAATGCGAGGCAAACCCTAATCGTCGAATCTGGGTATTACAGTTCGCAGGGACCTGAACGTTACACTGTTGCCACGTAGGATTAAGTGAGCCTCCGGTGATAGGCACTGGTGACACAGCTACACACTACGCCCAACCTATAACCAGCTCAGGCAGACCGACACCTGTGTCACCGGAGGCTGACACAGGTGAGCCCTTAACTGACGTAGCAGCACTACTCAGCCCGGTCTTGGCACATGACATGCCCTCAGCATACAACTACTCTGATCCCTAATAAGGAGAGAACCTTCGACAGTCTTCTGACTCAGCAGATAAACAATCGCAGTGCAGGTCCCTTAGCATTTACAAGCTCTCCCCTGGTACAGAGATGCACCTGAGTCATAGAGCGCTAGACCACCTGTGACACAGCTGTGTCACACTGGTGACTCTAACCCCTAGGGTTTTGTACTGCTAGCACTGCAGAGTGCTAACACAAAGCAGTTTCACACTTGTGCAAAACTGTTGACATAGGGCTACTGACCTCAAAGCATCAGTGCCACTGTTCAACACCCTGAGCATTGAGCAAAAGATCCTCCACAGATTATTACTACTTCATCCCTCTTGATAGTACGGGTGTTTCCTATGGACTCAAAGAAACTAGCAAATCTAGGCTTTTCCTGCCACCAACTGTATTCACGGCCCTTGACGCATCAAGCCACCATCACCTTGCTTGTAACTCCTTGCACAGCACCGGCTTCTTCACAGCTGTGACACAGCTGCCTAGCACAGCCATTCCCTTGTCCTGGAAACCACCTTTGTACCTTTTTGGTGGTCATCATTCCCTTGACGACCCTTCTTCCTGGAATCTATTAAACCTGCTTACACTCATTGTAAACATTAGATCCCAGATTGAGTTGCCATTAACCATCAAAATCACTTAGGGGCCTAGATGCTCTTTGACCGGACATATGCATGAGAGAGCTATGGATATCTCATAACTCTACTAAAAATCTAATGATTCCTTCAAATCAGGCCCTGGGACCTGAAATCCCCTTTAAAATCTGATCTTTTTTTATGACAACTGTCGTAACAATGAGGCTAGACAGTAAACTTGTGGCACCCTCGCTCGATTACACAGACCTGTGAGAAATACCAGGGAAACTATGTCACCGTGACACGAGCTCGCTCCCGACGAGCGGTGAGCGCGGAGGCACCCGAAACTACTAAGGACCAAGAGGTAGAGGAGAAGAGAAGGAAAGCTTGCTCTTTATTTCAGACTTTGGCCCCTTTGAATGGAGGGTGTGCTCATCTATTTATAGGGAAAGAGGAGGGGTAGAGAAAGTTACAAAAATGCCCTCAGGCCATTTACTATCCTGCCCCTAGATGCACTAATGCCCTTGGGGCGTGTTGGTCTTTTCCTCTAGGAATATATTCTGGGAATCTTCAGCGGGTCCCACTTGGCGTATAGCTTCTTGTTGACGAGCTTCCCGCGGTCACGAGCCTCGCGTTGACGAGCTTCCCGCGGTCGCGAGCCTTGCATTGACCAGCTTCTCGGTGTCACGAGCCTCGCGTTGACGAGCTTCCCGCAGTCACGAGCCTCGCATTGATGAGCCTCGCGTTGACGAGCTTCCCGCAGTCACGAGCCTCACGTTGACGAGCTTCCCGCAGTCACGAGCCTCGTGTTGACGAGCTTCCCGAAGTCACGGGCCTCGCGTTGACGAGCTTCTCGTAGTCACGAGCTTCACGTTGACGAGCTTCTTGTAGTCACGAGCCTCGTGTTGACGAGCTTCCCGTAGTCACGAGCCTCGCGTTGACGAGCTTCCCATAGTCACGAGCCTTGCGTTGACGTGCTTCCCACAATCATGAGCCTCATGTTGATGAGCTTCTCGTAGTCACGAGCTTCACTTTGACAAGCTTCCCGCTGTTTCAAGCTGAGTCTCATTGATTTTCTTCGAGGTCCAAAAAAGCGTCAAGAGCGGTAGCGTGGGGACCCCTTCCCCAACAGTAGCCCCTCGCCGGCACGAACGGTCGGGTAACACCCATCCGAGCCATTACATTGATCCTAGAAGGGTCGACGCGCTGATCAGACCGATGACCTCAATGCTGCGACTAAGCAATGGTCGACGCCACGAAGGAGTGTCAATCTTGACACCATTATAGAGCACTAAGAAGTCGACGCTGTGATGGAGTGTTGAGGTCGACACCACGGCGGAACGCCAAGAGGTCGATACCGTGATGGAGTACAGAGGAGTTCACTACTGCAGTTTGACCCTCTGCTAAATGACCTCCACTGACGGGCAAACAATGGCCCGTCGTTGGAGGGGCTCACCGCTGACGGACGCGTATCCGCCTGTCAGCGGAGAGGATAGCTAGGCTAGACGTGAGGACCTCCACTGACGGGCAACTAAGTCGCCCGTTAGTGGAGATGCACCCAGGGTACCAGAGATGACGTGTTCTTTTCACTGACGGGCGGTACGTAAGTGACTGTTAGCGGAGAAGCTGTCTCCACTGACGGGCATGTTTGTCGGGCCCGTCACTAGTATTTTAGCCCAAAAGCACTGCATCAACAAATATCAATAACTTTTGATCTATAAGTCCAAATAAAGTGAATCTTTTTGCAAAATTTGTAAAATGAATAGATCTAAACAACAGATCAAGTTTCATAATTTTCTGAGTTTCCTGGAATTTCTAGTGTTTATTTTATTTTTTATTTCTTTTCTTGGGAGATGCCTGAGTTACAAAGCAATGTATAGTCCAACTTTTGTGAAACTGTCTGATATTTTAAACACAGCCTCGTGAGGTCATCTCATGACCCCATGCCAATTTTCATATTTTTTAGACCAAATTTAGATTTTATATAAAATGAAAAATCATTAAGATGCAAGTAAAGGTTTAAATTTTCCCAAGAAAATATTTGAATTTATATATATGTATATATATTCTGGATAGGAGCTAAAAAGATACATAGGTAATTATATATGAATTTTGCTTCCATTTAGAGGCCTTCTTTAAGATACTTGTAGTTCAAATTTGAAATATATCCAGTAAATAGCTAGATATTCATTTAATGCCTAAAAAATAGCAAATAATTTCAGAAAAATGCCTAATTTTGACATTACCAATATAATGTAGTATGTTCCATGTATAAAATTTTGGACCATTTTAGATAAATATTTCGGGAAGGTACTACACATGGTACCTCAAACTGGTATTTCAAAAAATAGAAAATACAAATTATTACATAACAAGATGGAACATGAAGAAATATTAGCGTATAATAGTGTAATATCAAGTTGTAGTCCAAATCTCAAGTTCAAAGGATGAAGAAACTGTGATGTGTACTTCAATCTTCATACTTTCCCTTTGAATGCTATGATGCTTCCTTGGAGATGCTTGAGTTACAAAGCAATGTATAGTCCAACTTTTGTGAATTTGTCTGAAATTTTAAACACAGCCTCATGAGGTCATATAATGACCCCATGCCAATTTTCATATTTTTAGACGAAATTTAGATTTTATAAAAAATAAAAAACCAATATGATGCAACTAGTGATGGGCCCTTAGAAAATGCCCGTCAGTGGAAGGGCGAACCAGTGACAGGCTCTCACCAGGGGCCCATCAGTGGTGATACCTTTCCTTTGACGGGCAAATTGGGCCACTGTGACGGGTGATACCACTGTGCCCGTCAGTGGAAGTGGTGAGAACTTACACTGACGGGCGCTTATTATGTGCCCGCCAATGGATCTTTTACACTATATAAGCAGGGACTTGGTGAAATTTTCACAAGTCCCCGCGCGTTCGTTTTTCGAACCAGCCGCGAACTTTGCCCTAGCCCCGCCGCCAGGCTGCCACGCCACCACCTGAGGTCCCGTCCGCGCCCACCGACCTCCCTCTCCGTCCCATCTGTCGACCTCCCTCTCCCTCCGGCCTGCTGCGCTGATCCGAGCTTCGGCCTCCCGTTCATCTGCAACACCCGCCGAGCTCCGCCCTCCCCCGTCTGCAGCAGCCGCAGGTGGCCGCCACCACTCCGCCCTCCCCGTCTGGAGCAGCCACAGGTGGCCACCACCGCTCCGCCCTCCCCCGTCTGCAGCAGCCACCCCACCGGCCGACCTTCGCCCTCACGTCGCTGGCACATCGCCCCACCGCCAAGCTCCGCCCTCCCATGGCTGGTACGCCCTCCCCCCGAGCTTCGCCCTCCACTGCAGCTGATTCCTTCCCAATTTCCTCCGCCGCTTACCATCGGTCCTCCATCAGCAGCAGGTCGCAGCTTCTGTTGAAGGTATGAGAGATGGAGGAATTGTTCATGTAGGTGATGTTTGTATGCTCTGATGTTGGTGATGTTTATATGCTATGATCAGTTGATGGATGTCTAGTTAGCTATGTTGTGTGTATGCATTTGTGATTGCAAGATATTGATGAAATTAGTTGGTTTGGAAGAGGTTGCACCATTGTTCGGGTTCATCTTGAAGTTAGACAGTGAGGATCTTCTTGGTGACGACGAGGGATGGATCTGACTTGGTCTCGCAATAGATTTGCTCTTGTCCATCTTCATATTCTCCTTGCTCAAGTTTGGCTACCTAATGGATGGCATCAATTTCACCTTCGCTTGCAGACTCATACTCGCCTTCTTCGGTGATCAACATAACATGTGCATTGGGGCACTCTCTTTACATGTGACCACGCACTTGGCACTTGAAGCATACGATGTCACGAGTCTTGCCCGTGGAAGCCATTGAAGAAACAGTGCTCGGACTCGGTGCTCCCTTTGAAGAAGAGGTGGTAGGACGGTTTGTGTTTGTCCATTGGCGCACACTTGTACTTCCACCTCCCATATGACTTTCTGTCTTGGTTGATGTAGCTCTTGGGGCAAACTTTGCACTCGGAGTGGGGCGAGGAGCAACCGCCGGGGCACGCAAAGCATAAGGAGTGGGGCGTGTGGTATATGTTGAGGGCTTGGAGTAGCGAGCATCTTCTTGCACCTGGCGCTCGGCCTTGATAGCTTGATGCACTAACTCCACAACTGTGTTGTAGGGTTGATAGTCGGCGATGCGCTTTATTGGGTGGTTCAACCCGGCCAAGAAACGGGCCATAGTCTGCTCTTCAGTCTCTTGGACATTAGCTCGGATCAAGGCGGTTTCTATTTCCTTAAAGTATCCTTCAACTGTCCGAATGCCTTGCTTGAGGTCTTGAAGTTTCTTGAAAAGGTCTCGCTTGTAGTACTTGGGCACAAAACGGGCCCGCATTTCTCTCTTCATCTCTGTCCAAGACATGACTGGTGGCTCTCCATTGTCATCTCATTGATTCCACACTTGTTCCCACAAAATAAGTGCATATCCGTCGAACTCAAGTGAGGCCATGGCAACCTTCTTCTCTCCAGAGTAATTGTGCATCCAAAAAACCTTGTTCACCTTGAGCTCCCATGTAAGGTACTCTTCGGGGTCCATGGCATCTCCGGTAAACTTAGGCATTATGAACTTGAGTTTACCAAACTTTTCCTCCCCATCTCCTTATTGACCCCTTTGCCGGCCGGGCGTCTTTGATGTCTCTGCTCACTAGGTTGATGAAAGCTTGAACCTCCTTCTGATGCAGTTCCCTCATTCTCATCATGCCCTTGGTGGTTTCTTGATCGACCCTGATTGTGTGGTCCATGAGTTGGAACTCGGCCTCTTGATGAAGAGAGAGGTGCTCGGTGTCTAGCTGTTCTGCGAGCCTGAGCACGCCGTGCTGCCATCTCAGTATCAGTCTCATCAAGAGGATCCTCTTCATCAATCCCTGCTTCTGGAATTCGCCCCTGAAGTGCTTGAACAACTTCCTGCACAATGCTTGTCTTCATAGATTCTATTTGTCGGGTCATGTCATGCCTCAAATTATCCACTGTGTCATGGAGGCTCCGTTGGAGGGCCAAATGTTGCCCTCGAGTCACACAATCTTCATTACCACTCGCTCCGTGTGATCCTTCCCTAGACATGGTTAGCAAACACAAATATGGATGGACTATGTGGAAATTAGACCTCTCACCTCACTCACCACCGAAGTCCTTGTCTCCTTGGATAGAAAGATCGACGGGCCATGGATGGTAAAGGTGACCCTCAAGAGTAGGTTGAAGGAGTTCCAAGTTCCAAAGCACTAACTCAACAAAGCTTTTAGTGGATCTCGGAAGGATTAGCACGATACACTAAACAAACGGAATAATGAGATTTTGCAAAGATTAGTAATAATCCATAATAGAAGCAAAGCAATAAGAGTTGATCTCAATGGATATAAGCAAAGCACAAGACAACTCACACTCAAGGATAATGTGATTTGTGCAATCAAAGAAATGAGCTTGCACAAGATTTGTCTAATAAAGTCTAAAAACTCATGTTGCACAAATACTAGGAAAGACGCTAGCTCGATTGCAAAGTGTAGGGTGAAAGATTTGCACACTCGGCTACTACTCTACCTTGGGTTCTCTTCCAAGTTCTGCGCTTTCCTACAAGATGGTCATGGCACTTGCTTTTTTTTGACTCTTTTCTTTTGATTTTACTTTTCTTCCTCTTTTTCTTTGTGCCAAGACCTTACAAGACTAATGATTTTCAAATTGCTTGGGACAGGGTATTCTAAGCAGCACGAGTGTACAAGATCCTAGCAATCATCAAAGAGCTAGTCTTCATAGGTTCAAAGTGTTCGCAATTGGAAGATGTTGGCTCACAAAGAAAATACAAGGAAGATGGACTTGTCCGAGATTATACCTTGCTTGTGGAGGTTGGTGTCGATAATTGTGACCTAGAGCTCGTCGCTAGCTTTCCAACGACCCCAAGATCCCAAAATGGACACCGGGTGTGGGAGATATGCCCCAATTAGTGCAACTGCTGTGCCCTATTTTTGCCCGATCCGGATTGTCCGGGTTAAATCCGGAGGGTCCGGCCGCCCGGATTGTCCGGCTGGAATCCAGAGGGTCTGGCCGAGGAATAGAGGAGCAGATCTGGGGTTTTGGGCGGACCGAAAACCACCAAATCGAAGGGGCAAACGATGAAATCGGCCAAAGCAAAGCAAAGGAAGGTTAGATCAACAAGTATAGCAAAGATCTAATGGATCAAAACCAACCAAAGCTCACCCAAACCTCCAAATTGCATCTAAAACTCAAATCGGGTTCTTTTTGTGGGGTCTTCGAAATGGGTAAGAAAAACCAAAACAAAAGGCAAGCAATTTGGGGAGGGGGGAAGAGGGGATACAAATCCAAATCGTGGAAATCTAGAGCTCTGATACCAAGTTGATACAGAGGGCTCCCGATCTTCACGATTTGGACAAGGGTAACTAGAAGGGCCTAGATAAAATCCCAATCCCAAACCAACAACAAAACCCCAACGGGTTAGCCTTTGGAACTAGGACTCAAATCAACTCCTCCTCTCAATGAATGCCTCGATTACCATCCGGGGGCACACGCTGGTCCTTACAATCTAAGGAAGATTACAAGGTCTAAGATGGAACCCTAATCTAGAGGGATGAAACCCTAGATTAGGAGCAAAGCTCACTATTAGTCTTAAGAACGAGTCTAAACCCTAATTAGTGGGGGGAGGGGTATGGTATTTATAGGTTAACCCTCCACTTAAGGATTACATGGGCCGTGGCCCGTTTTGCTGCTCGCAGGCAGAATCTGGAGTGTTCGGGTTGAGGCCGGAGGGTCCGGGCCCTCTCCGGGTGGTAGTTCGAGATTTCCAGAGGCGACTCGGACGTCCGTCCGGAGTGTCCGGGTGAGGATCTGGGCCTGTCCAGAGAAGATCCGGACCCTCATCCGGAGCGTCCGGGCTGAGGTCCGGCCTTTCCAGAGAGGATCCAAATACTCGCCTGGAGGGTCCGGGCTGAGGTCCGACTCTGACCCGGAGGGTCCGGGCCTCAGCTGGACAGTCTGGGTCTTCTCTTCTAGTGCACATCCGGGGGTTCCGACGCAGCGAGCCGGCTGGGGTTCGGCCGGGAGCTTGGGGACTTGATGCTTGGCGTCTCTTCTTCAGTCCCGTTGCTCCCTCATACTTTAGCAAGCAAAGAATCAAAGCATTAGGTAGCATACCATTCATACTCAAATCAAGTGGAGATGTATCAAGAAATAGAGTCACCTCATGTTGTATAGCCTTGGCTCGAGCCCTTTCATTGGTACAATAGGTTTCAAAGGTGGACTTGGGCTCTTGTCATCCTTGATGGAGGTGATGTCCGCATCAAGTGTTGCGGTTGACACCGCAAAGGAGCGTTGAGGTGTAACACCCCAATTTTCCGAACCTGAAAATCAGGGTCAACAAAAACTTTTTGCTAATAATACCAATTAGCAGTGCATCTGGTTGAAAACCTGTTCTACCAAAACCCTAATACGAACCCACCAGAGTCCCTCAGCGCCATCTCTGTTCCCCCTTGGCCTCGACCTTGTCAGAATCCATCCGGCAAAGGATACGAAACCCCGCTCGACATTCCATTCCTAACCATGCCTGAAACCCGGCACAAAGACATCCCGTCTATTCCCTCTTTCTCCCAAAAGCCTTGCCACGACGACAGGATCCCTGCCACGACAGCCCGTCTGACCATTTTCTCCGCCGCGGCAGAACTTCCACCAACCGCGACAAACCCTTCCTACCATTGTGTATCCGCACATACGCAAACCCTAACCTCCGACTCTCTCTGTTCCTTCTCCTCTCGAACATGTATATACATATGCGTGCGTATCGGTGACCTGAACCTAACCACAGCTCACCTGTCGACGCATGCCACCACCATCCGCATACCACCACATATAGGCCAACAATAATCTAGCGTATGTGGGCACATACACTCCGAACCCTAGACCCCTCTCCTCGGTAAAATTCCTTCCTACCGCATGATCAAGAAAATATCTTCGGTGACCTTACCATTTCCCTCATCAGAGTAGATATGAATCTATGTATAGTATATATACACCCGCACCCCTTTTCTACACCATTACCTGTTTCCCCTTACCCTGTCACCTTTTACCGTCTGCACGGTAAAACCCTAAATATTACGTTACCGTGATTATAACCCTTTCTACCGTGTCAGCAAAATATCTATTTCCTATTCACCCCTTCTACCGAATCACCAAGTTACAACTAACCTTCTACCCTTCTACCGTGTTACCAGAACTCAAAATATCTTGATCCGTCCTACCAGATAACCAATCCATCCTTACCATCTACCGTGCTAGTCCACACCGTAATCCCTCGCATGTTATCCCTAACCCTAGTGGCAAGCCGTCGATGCTTGTTCCCGGCACTCCCGAGTCAAACCCTAGCCACCCCATACCCTACCATGGCTTGCCGTCGTCCGAAACCCTAAAATTCCATTTATCGTCCCAAACCCTAATTAGGTTTTCTCCCTATTAGAAAATCTAAAAGTGTTATCACATGCACTTTTATTTCTCCAAAATGTCTAGAAATTCACCAGTAGCTCCTTGAGTATATTCTTCACCAAGTTATGAAATAAGATTGAGAAGTCCAGTTCAAAAATTTTGAATCACATTCAAAATTCCAATTTGATCAAATCCCTCCTTTGAACTACAGCTACTCCTTTTCTTGCTCAGAAAAATCTACAAAAATTACACATTGTTCTTCTCTGTATCCTTACTTCATTTCTGTAAAAACATGCCCACTCTCAGTGAAATTATTTGCCAGGACACCCATCGAGCACTTGATGCATTTCCTTTCTCTTCCCTGTCCTGAGTTCAACCCCACCCACCTTGCTCCCAACTGCCGACCAGATTTATTGTCACCTCCAGGCACTCACCTTCAGCAGCTGAATCCCTCAGGAAAACCCCAGCGCCACAGGGATTCAACCCTTGTCACCTCATCTCAACATTGGCAAGGATCCATTGTTTGTATACCTCCAATGTCCAGGCCATGCCTTCCCTGATCCCAGTACTGATACCATCGCAGACATCGCCCCTAATCCCTTCACCTCAGCAGCATGCCCTGGCAATAGGGTTCAACCCTTCCATCAGCTCATGCCGGCAATGGCAAGGCAGAGGCAAGCATTGCCAACATGAATGCACGTCAATCCTTGCCGTCCTTCCCTCTCTCTAACCTTGTCAGCTCAATTGACCTGCTCAGGCATCATGCCGGCACCCCAACACTAGCCAAGCACGCCCATGCCGACCAGGACATGCACTGGACTGCTCTGGACGCGCACACCGCGCCGGGTCCATGCCAACCCGTGGCATCGCCCTGCCACCCGTGGACTTCAGTCCCAGTCGCCTCTGCCACCGCTCACCAGCGCGCCTCAGCACCCCTACGGCCGACCGCGAGCAATGCACAGCTTTGACCCACCTCTGCTCCCCCTCACCGCCGTGCTCAGGCAAGGCCGCGGCCATTACTCGACCCCCCCCTCTGCTCCCCACCTATATAAAGGCTGCTCGAGCTCAACAAACGCCATGACCAACCCTGCCTCCCTCCACTGAAGCTCCAACACTTTACAATTGCCCCCAAACCCAACTGATTCCTCGTCTCCTCTCTCATTTCTTGAAATCAGTCGCCGCTACTTCCAGTGATAAATTGATCGAGCCCAGTGGAAGTTCTCCACCATTTTCTCCTTCTTAAGCATTCCGGAACCTTCCCTAATCTCCCCAAAGTCTTCCCTGCAGCTCAAGTCCACCAGAAGTCTCCAATCGCCACTGCCTCCGCCGTCTCTGTTCTGAACACCGGTGAACACCAACTCCAGCAATCTCGCGAGCTCCTTAACCACGAAAATGGAATCGCAGTCGTCTCCTGAGCCCTAGGGTACCTTCCGCCGCTCATGAGTCTCTCCGGAACGGCCGGAATTCCTCGCCGTTCTTTTCACCGGAGCACCGCCGGGTGCTAGGGATTTCTCGCCGGAGACATTCCCGTGCGCGCCCTCGCCCCGCTCGCCCTTTCCTCTCTGTAACTGGCATGCGGGCCCAGATCCTTTTAGAGCCCACGCGTAGCGCTTCGGTACAGCGAAGCTGGCAAGCGGGACCGCCCGGTCAGTTTAAGTGAAGCCGGCGCCGGCTTTGCTCCACGTCACTCTGTTCAATAAAACTGGCTCTCTCCTCTGGTTCAGTTCAGCTGTCCTCCTCTGGTCCGACTGGTTCAACCGGATCCAAGCCGAATCTCCAAAAACTCCCCAAATAAAAGTTGCTCAGAATTTCATTTCCCATCTTTTCTATATAGGACACTTTCGAAAATCTCTTTGGTTCTCTCGGTACAGCCCAGTCCAGTACACATATCAAATTTCAAATAGGTTTTTGAATTTCTTTTTGGAGTAGGTGTTAGCTCTAGGGTTTTCCAGCATGCAATCATGAGCATTTTAGAGCCTTTGCACGAGTTACATGCGGATACACTCATGTTGCATATTCCGAAAGATTGGAGCGCATGTTAAAACCTAGAAACCCTAGTACCGGTCTCGTGCATGTGTATAGTTAGATGTCCATCCATGGATGCCACCTTCCTGTTAAATATTCAAGTTTTTGTTAAAGTCCAGAACATGCACAAGTAGGTTATCACCCACAGGATTGCATGATTGCAAAGGGAAAGTCGTAGTCATAGCAAAACCCTAGATCATCACGCATACATGTGTAGTGTTATACGTTTAAACCGAGTGACAAGATGTTTCATTCCAAGTGTCCAGTGGGTTAGAGCCCAAATGTTGTTATATATCTTGGTAGTCCAATTGTCCACATGATGCATGATTTCCAAAACCCTAGGAGCAAGAGCTCATCCTCGAAACCCTAGAAACCCTAGTGTCAACTTCATGTGCGTATATGTTTAAACAGCACCCACGCATGCTAGGGCATTAACCTTTTGAAACCAAGGTGAGACAAGAGTACATGTAGGTGCATATATGCATAAGTTGCATGATCCACCTTACAACAGCATATGAAGTGTTAGTCTTATGTGCCTAGCTTAAACCACACACCACCCATGGATGCATGAACCAAGTATGTGAGGCACACCTTTAAAACCCAGAAACCCTAGTTCATAAAGCCCCCGCATAAATATATAGGAGCATTAGTCCCCTCTATCGTCATCGTGGTCCTACAAGCATGAGCCTTAATTTATTTTCTCTCGATGTCTCGTGTTGCTTGGTTCTTATTGGCGTTATTTTCGAAACGTGTAGTTATCGATGTGAGGTACGCGCGTCAGGAGGAACCCGAAGCACCCCCCGCGTCCGGAACCGAGCCAAGACTTGTCAGGCAAGCGCTCTACCTTTGATCATGTTGTAACCCAGGTTTACGAACTGCTATTTTGATTTTGAAACTTGCATGCTATGTTTTTATCACCGTTATTTTATGTAGTATAGTTATACCGAAGTATAGAAAACCCTAGTCTGACCCTGAAACCCTTGTAGCCCTAGGAACTATATATTCCGGAAAACTTATCGGAAAACTTAGGGTAATGTATACTATTATGCTTAGCCCTGCAGTAGTAAAATGAGTTTTCCTTAGAAGTTAGGGATGAAATACTCATGTATTTCCTGGGGTGATTACCCCTTAACGGACCGTCGTGTCCGGTGGTGAATGAAGGTAGTATATCCATGGGTTGGGATATTTACCGTGAAATGGTTCTGTGGAACCGAGCTAAAAAGGGAGAAGATTTTGATCCGGGTTGGTAATGAAGGGTGTTTGTAGGGAGATGTCAAAGAGCGAGGTAAGGCCCGTCGTGGTTCTCGCTGCCCGTTATCGGGAGTGGTGTGGAGTCCTTCTCAGATCACCTAAGGACCTGTCTTAAGTGCCGTTTGGCCAAGTCTTACCGTACGACCACATGTCCTCTGTGGGAAGGACTTGATCTAGTAGCCGACCTGGACTAGCATGAACCCGTGGGCAGTTAGTAGAGTGCAGATGGGGTGGGTTTAACCCCTGTAGAGAATAGACCCGTGGTTTTAACGAGGTATTATTCGCCACAGAGTTGGGACACCAACCTCCTTGTAGCGATGATACTGACTCAAGCTAGGTGTGGGACATGTCCTTCTGACGGGTTCATGGCTGGGTTCATAGCGGTGAAGAGTCTCATTGTACAAGCTCTGGACACATGTATGCGCAGCATGCCCAGGGGGAACTACATCGTGTGGGAAAAGCCGTACAACCTCTGCAGAGTGTTAAAAACTATTCGAATAGCCGCGTCCGCGGTCATGGACGAACTTGGTCGGGCCACACTAAAGTAGTTTTGGCTTTCTGAGCCCCAAAAAGGATTTCTGGGTTATGGGTTTAAGGTCGCGAACCGTCGTGTTCGCAGGGCAGTTTGCCAAATTCCCGTCGTATCGGGAGGTGTGAAGTCGGGTTTTCCCGTAGCTACGGGCAAACCCTAGAATCCCCGTAAGTACGAGGTGAGCGTCGTCTACCTGAGGAACCGGGTGATTGGGAACCCCGTAAGTACGAGGCGAGCTGCGTCTCCCTGTGGAACCGGGTAAGTACCGTGCTGTATCGTAGTAACGGTAAGCACAAAAGTAAACTCCCCGTTGCAACGGGCGAGTGTTTTGAGCAATACCTTATCTCGCCGCATCGAGATGTTTTTGATAAAATTGCTTTTACATCTATGTACTTATTTCCAATGCAAACTTACTTTCTCGCACAACATGAAACTTAGGATAGAGCCTTATTATTGTTAAATTCCGAGCATGTTCATATCCGTATTAAACTCCCCGGCGGAGTGCTTGCGAGTACATTCAATGTACTCACCTGGCTTGTCATGTGGCCAGACGAAGAGGAGGAATACCAGTCTGGCGATAGCGACAGCGACTTCGAGGCGTAGGGTTTCTCCCCAGTCTGTTGCCTGTGGTACGGCATATAGATGGGCTATCCACCGTATTTTATTCCGCTGCTGTTTAATTCGGCCAATAGGCCCAGTTTGTATGAGCTAAAGACCAAGTATGGTCGATGATTGTAATAAACGATGTATGACATGGTTATGTTATCAAGTATTTGTGTGTATCGACTACTGATCCAGGGATCGATACAGTAAACACAAGGATTTATCCGGCCTTAAAACCGGGTAGTCCACATGAGGAGTCATTGATGCGACAGAGTGTCAAGCCCAACGCCGTGACAGAGCACTGAGTTGTCGATGCCGTGACAGAGTGCTAAGGTTGATGTCGCGGTTGGGCATGCTACGATGGATCACGCCACGATGGAGCACTGAGCAGTCGACGCCATGACGAAGCACCGAGGTTGACTCCGTGAGGGAGTGTCGAGGGGTGGTGATGCCTACTCTTGTTACATGAAGAAGTTTGACATTGTCGATACGCGGCGCCCTGCACGTTTGTTTCATACCCAACGAAGAAGACCTAGTCATGAGGCGCTGTAGGAGTGCATCATGTCTGTTCCCAACAAAAAAGACTTAGCGCTCATGTGGAGGAGATGTTGTCTCCCAGTTGACATGAATGGACTCGCCAATCGAGTCGTGCGAGAGAGGTATTGCTTCCCAACACGCAGTAAGGAGGGTTGGATGCATGACTCAAGTGGGGGAGATGTCGTCTTCCAGTCGACATGAGGAGACTTGAATGCTCGACTCACGTGGGGGAGGTGCCGCTTCCCAGCCAACATAAGGAGGCTTGAATGCTCGACTCGTGTGGGGGAGATGTCACTTCCTAGCCGACATGGGGAGGTTAGCATGCTCGACTCGTGCGGGGGAGATGTGGCTTCCCAACGCACACGAGGAGGTCTTGCTGAGTTCTTGAAGGCTTTACACGTAGTATTTCTTCAAGTTGATCGTATTCTAGCTGTGCTTCAGTTCTTCGCTGTCGAGTGTCTTCAATTGGAACAACGTTGGGCGCGAATGGCTGACAACCTTGTATGGCCCTTCCCACTTGGAGCTCAGTTTTCCATCGGCTTCGGGGTTTGTAGCGACCCACATATTACCCTCCTGGATAATATGCCAGTCTTGGACATATTGTGAACAAAGTGCCTTTTCATTCGCAATACATTGTACAGAGTAGCATATCAGAAGCATTGTAGTGGTCCATATATTACAAACTTAGCTTACAAACTTGAAATACAACATGAAGTCTTACAAACTAATCCCTAAAAGTACGGGGAATCTAAAACCATTTCCATTTGGTTACAGCAAAAGTCTTATCTACATCTCTCGACTCATCCGACCTATATATCTATTCGGTGGGATTTTTGTCGTGGAATTCGACGTAGTAGTCGACGCCTTCGTCTTTCTTCATTGACGTCTGCTTTTCAGGCATTTCATCATCGACTTCGACGTACACCACTTCCGTCTCTGCCGTCGGCTCACAATCTAATCAAAGGAATTAGAGTAAAGGGATGAGTACAAAAGGTACTCAACAAGTCCAGGAATAGCAAATTGGTGTTTGATGCACTATCTACTGAGAACAGCAATGTTCTCCAAAAGGAATGCAATTTTGTAAGATAAGAGAGTCAAGTTTTAATTTAAGAGACTATGATCTCATGCCTTACAGGCTGCTAGGATCCCCGATGGACCCCTTTCCTGCCGCATTCGCAGTTCCAACCAGGAACATGGGGTGACTCAGCCACAATTCATTACACTCTGCAGAGGTGCGCAACTGTACCCACAAACGACTACAGTCATGCATCTGAGGTGGCCAAACCTCACCTACACTTCTGAGGTCACAAATCCGTTTCACCGCCCGTTCAGTCATACCCCGCGTCGTAGTCCCGCACAACAGGCCAGGTACTACCGATCTCATGTTGATACTACAGATCCAACGCATGGTGGATAGCCGACGGCTAACACCTCCTTCCCAATAATTGACACTCCAGATCTAACTATTGAGGTCTTCCTTTCCCGAGGGAGTATGACCTATGGCAAAGATACTTTGGCTCAGCCCCGCCCATACAAGGCATGTGGTATGCGTGATCACTACAGTACTTAAGCATAATTGGTCATTTGTTGCTTTAACCTTATATGAACAAACCCGTGTGATGAAATCCACCTTCCAATGTGCCTCCGGCACCTTTCCAGGATTTCACCACCCACCCATGATCACGCCCAAAAACCGGCAATCAAATAAAACAACAATTGATTCATCTTTAGAAAATAGATTTTCATTTTGTGCATGTAGTAGACAAGAGGGAAATTTTGTAAAACATCTCCAACGGACATGAACAAGAAACTGGACTTGCCTGGTAACGGATAGGTAGTGGAGTTCGACTGGTCTGCTGGTTAAACTCCAGTTTCTAAGAAAGAAAAACAATATAGTCCGGTGCTTGGCGGAAGAACGAGCGACAGCGGTGGCGGCAGTGGGAGATGGAGCGCGCGCGGCTGGGCAGAGCAGCGCGGTGGCCGGCCAAGTGGAGGAGCGACGGGAGGAGGCGCTCACCAACGGGAGGCGGCGGCCAGCCAGCCGGCAGCGGCGGCAATCCCGCCAAGGGCGGCAGCGGCCAGCCAGCCGGCAGCGGCGGCAATCCCATGAGGGGATTTGGGGGCTTTGGAGGAAACGGTGGAGCAGAAAAGAGCTGCTGCTACGTGGAAAAGAGTGGGGACTGTGGCGGGTCCCACGGCAGGTAAGGTAAGCTCCTTTTTTATTTATTTTTATTATTTTATTTCTTCCTCAGTTTAATCAAGATTGATCCGAAACAACCTAAGAAAAATTATGTAGAAGTTTGTATTGCTCTATTAGAACATATTTCTCCTCCAATAATTCTTACAAGTTAAAAATAATGGCTTTGAGCTATAAAGGTAGATTAGTTCCAGATGAGTTTTGAGCCACCAGTACCGTAAATAATTTTCATATATATTTCAGGAATCTACCTTTAGTCTCAGCAAGGTAACGAAATCCTGAATATGAAATTCATAAGGTCTGGGGAAGAAAAGGTTCACCTTGCTAACTTATTTCAATTTGTCAAAGGAGAAGCTTTGGAAAATAATTTGATTTAAATATCCTTGATGGAGTCCAACCGACTCGCAGAAGTTTGGAGAGCTCAGTCGTGTAGAACTTATATAGAAATTTTAGAATTCATGAATTTTTAGTGACATTGATTTCACTGTTCTAGTCCGCGTGGATCATAAGGTACGAGTTGAGGTTTTTAGTTAGTCATTTGGGCAATCTATATGCATGCATGTGAGGAAAGGAATCATCTTTGTACTCGATGATCTGCATTGATCTCGCGTATTAAGAATAGGGTCATTACACCTGCCCACCTGGTGCACACAGCGGTGGCGCAACGGGGGATCGTCATGGGCTGCCTTGAGTTGCCTAGCAGCCACTAATGCCTTGTTCATCAGCTGGAGTTCCGCTTTTTCTTGAAGCGTATATCTCTCCATGACGTCGTACTACTTTTTAATGGTGGTCGACGGGCTTCGATCCAGCTTGGCACACAAGGCGGAGCACACGCTTTTGTCGATGATGCTGCGTATCTGGCACTGTACGTTGGTGAAGCGTTTGTGAAAGGCTTGAATGGTCTCTCATAGTCCTTGTACTAGTGCGTAGAAGTCCGCAGCTGTCATGGCCTTGGTCTTGTTTCCCTGGAAGCACGAGTGTAGCAGCTGGCGGAGTTGTTCCCAGGAATATACCGAGCCGGCAGACAGCGTGAGGTTCCATGACCATGCTATCCCGAAAAGCTTGAGGAGAAGACCTTTAGCCATTGTGGCCTCGTTTCCTCCTACCGCAGACACGACGGCTTCATACATACGGGTGAACTTGGCTGGGTCGGTGTCACCCGCGCAGCCGGGGAGGTCCGCGAGTCGGAATTTGTGTCGCCATGGCTTTGCTTCAAGCCCCAGGCTGAGGGGACTTTGGTCGTCAGTGACGTTGATGACCTCATGCCTTGTGGTGCGTGTGGGGGTGTGCTCCTTGTGACTTCCTCTGCATCCAGCAAGGCGTCCGTCTCGCGTAAGATGGTGAAGGCCGCTTCACGCTGACGTTGGATGTCAGCTCGAAGCGCTTCTGCTTCCGAAGTTCCCAGCGACGTTGGGACCCTTGCTTGTGCAAGTGTTTCTCCCAAGAGTCGTCGCTGTTGTTCGACGATCCGAGGGTTTGCCTGGACCTCCTCCATTGCCGATGCACCTGGGCTTGCTGGAGGTGAAGGGCATCGGCTTGAGCCACCGCGAGGTTGGGGGCCGGTCTGGCGGCGGCTATCACTGCTTCCCACCGCACGCGTATTTCTTCAACTTCACATAGCAGCGCCTCCATGCACAAGGTGTCAGCTTGGGAGACATACAGTTGAGCCTGAAGTTCTTCCATCCTCGGACTTGCCTCCGTGGCTTGTTGCCTATGCGCTTCAACTTCCTCCCCATTGTTGGCAACTTGGGCGGAGACCGCCGAACCTATGACCTGCGCATCGGTGGAAGGGTTGGGCGCATCGTTCACCGTGCGGGCTTCGGCGCACGCCGACCGTCGAGTCATCAACCTCATGGATGTCGCGGCAGTGACCGTGGCCTTCCTCTTTGTTTCTCCTCATTTCTTGGGCGGCATGACTTGATCGTCACGCAGGTGGACGACGGCTGGCCTCGTAGCTCCGCAGTGGCTTCGTGCATTCGATAATGGTTGTGGTCTTCGTCACACAACTTCTTGCTAGCTTCCCACAGACGACACCAACTGTCATAACAACGAGGCTAGACAGTAAACTTGTGGCACCCCCGCTCGATTACACAGACCTGTGAGAAATACCAAGGACCGAGACACGAGCTCGCTCCTAACGAGCGATCGGCGCGGAGGCACCCAAACTTCTAAGGACCAAGAGGTAGAGGAGAAGAGAAGGAAAGCTTGCTCTTTATTTCAGACTTTGGCCCCTTTGAATGGAGGGTGTGCTCATCTATTTATAGGGAAAGAGGAGGGTAGAGGAAGTTACAAAAATGTCCTCAGGCATTTACTATCCTACCCCTAGATGCACTAATGCCCTTGGGGCGTGTTGGTCTTTTCCTCTAGGAATATTGTAGGAATCTTCAGCGGGTCCCACTTGGCATACAACTTCTTGTTGACGAGCTTCCCACGGTCGCGAGCCTCGCGTTGACGAGGTTCCTGTGGTCGCGAGCCTCGCGTTGACCAGCTTCTCGGAGTCACGAGCCTCGCATTGACCGAGCTTCCCGCAGTCACGAGCCTCGCATTGACGAGCTTCCCATAGTCGGGAGCCTCGCGTTGACGAGCTTCTCGTAGTCACGAGCCTCGCGTTGACGAGCAACTCGTACTACACACAAAATACACAACCCTTCTGTCAAACCCAACATTTGCCAGCAAACTTAAAACAACTGGCACATCCATGCCTTCCCACCCCAATCCCTGTCCCAAACATTAACATACCACGGCGACAAAGTTATCCCTCAGAGATTCCTCCAATTCCTAGAAAGAGTGCTTGAACACCTATACACACGTGCACGCACAAACTACATGAACAAACTGGACGCTAAAATGCTCTGACATGCCGTTGCGAAGATGAGCCAAGCATACGTACATCGATGACGCAGTGGAGGAAAAGGAGGATGCTGGCGGCGTTGTAGTTCTAGCGGGTGGTAGTGAGGAGGAAGACCTTGTTATGCTGTATAAACATGTAGGTGAAGCCGGCGTCGTCGTAACCACCGACGAGTGCGCCTCCGCATCTCCTTGCCTGATCACACCAACTTAGCACAAAGTCGTTGCGGCTGCACAGATCTAAGGGGTGTTTGATTGGGTTGTGGCTGTTATAAAAGCTGCTGTTGGCTGGTTGTTTGGAAAGGTTGCTCTAGCTATTGGCACCTGAGCCTATGGTTCAAGATGTTTGGTTGGGCTGTAGCTGTTGGCTGTATATGAAAGAAATGTTTGAAATGCCCCCGTAAGATCGACTTGCACAAAATTTTGAAATCGACATCGTCCAAGGTTTGATCTAATGATTTCTCATGAACCCTAAACAGCTTATCGAAGTTTAATTTCCAACTCTTTAGAAGTTTAATTAAAAGTCTCCCCAGTCGCCTCCCCCTTGACACCGCCTCTGGCTCCGGCGACCGCCACCAGTGGTCAATCACCGCCCTTTCCCCCCGTCTTCTCGACACCGCTACCTTCCCTTTAGATGATGCCACTGCCGTCTCCCAGGGTGCGTCGCCGCCTCCGGTGGCCTCCGTGCCTGCTCGAGCCACCGCTCGGTGGAGGCGCACCGCGGTGGAGGAGGGGCGTGCGTCGGTCCAGGTATCCGTGGAGGGCGCGGTGGTGGAAGAGGGGCCGCGCATCCATGTGGGCCTCGGTGGAGGGCACCAATGTGGGTGTCAATGGAGGGCCTCGGTGGAGGGCACCATGGAACAGGTGGCGGCGGGAGGGGTGGTGGACGATGGTAGCTGTCGGGAGGAGGGGCGGCGGGCGGAGGTAGGGGCCGGGAGGGGCGGCAGGCAGCGGAGGATGTCCAGAAGGGGGCTGCCGACGGGAGGCGGCCCCCTTTGGAGGACAGCGGCTGGCGGAGAGGCTGCTTCACCGGTGGGCACGAGACGGCGCAGATCTGGTAGAGGGGGACGGGAGGGGGGCGCAGAGCCGACCGGAGGGGCGTGGGACGTGGGCGGAGAGGAGGTGGACGGCCGTGCACGCCCTAGATCTGGTTGGGCCTGCCTCCGTGCAGGTAAGGGACGCCGTGGGAGGCGGGGACAGCGTCAACGCTGGGGTAGGCGGGGACGGCATGGTGCACGGCGATGGTCGGTGGAGAAGGGGATCGGGGAGGGTGAGGACATTGAAAGGGCATTTTTGCTGTAATTTTTTTCAAATCCAAGGGCAATTCCGTGGACGTTAAGTGAAGATTGCGGGAAGCTGGGTTTCGGTGGCTTTTTGCTGTGATCCTATTTGCACGTAAAAACTGCAGCGGTTGTTGCAAAAAGCCCATCCAAAGCTGAGTGTTTTGTTAGGCTTGAGCTTTTTCCAATGAAAAGCTGCCCAAAAGCCTAACCAAACACCCCCTAAATAATGTTAAAATAGAGGCGTCTGGGGTTTTTTTGTTGGGAGGGGGGGTTGGTCGCTACCTCCCTGTCAAGGAGCTTGGTGAAGAAGCACTCAGCTTGGAGGGCGGAGTCGTCACCGCGGAAGTCGTGCCAACAAGAATAGCACCGACACCGTGCTCGCCATTGCACCGCAGCCATCGGTGGCAGGACGCCAGGTCGAGCAGTGTCGGGCTCTCACAGGGCGCGGCAACTACCTCGATCCCATCGCCCTCGGAGAAGTTGCTCACTATGGAGGACGTGTCCATGGAGCAGCATGACGCGGCGTGCGGAAGGGCATGAGGTGGCGTGCACAGGCATCGGCGGCGCGAGTAGCCCCTCCGCGTTGTGGATGGGGTCGGCCCGCTGGATGAGCGGGGTAGGAACCGGGGAGTCGCGATGCCAGCGGCAGAGACGAACGCTCGCACAGGGACGGGAGCGGGGCTGGGGGCGTGGGGGCGTGGAGGTGTGATTGTGTGGGGTATGGATAAGGAGGACAGGGGTGGGTGGGGGAGTTTGATCCAACGGATCAGCAGAAAAAGCGGGGACAAAACACGGTGAGGCTATAGTCCATTGGATGGAGTTGATCCCACGGGTAGAATTGTTTTGTGTACAAAAACAAGGTGACTTTAGAAACGAAGCAACTTGTGCTTTTAATAGTAGTTTAGATTAGATAATTTTCTGTTGCACCTAGCAATGCCATGCGACACAAGGCTAAGAGGACAACGGGATTGCCATTTGCACCACTTCTCCATTAGGTGAGAATGCTATGGATCCGCTCAGTTTTGTATGTTCCAGATTTTTCTTAAAGTTGTTTGATTTGTCTTGTCCTTACGATCAATTTCGATTCCCGTGTCACGATTCTTTGTTTCATCCGTTTACTTTGAAGTCTAGGTTTTGCATAAATTCTAGTACTCCCTCCGTCCAACAATATAAGGCACGTAAGTGTCTTAAGATTTATAATTAGACCTATAATATTTTGGTTATGTGACACAAAAATGGTATCATTAGATTCGTTTTCAAAAGTACTTTTCAACAATATCACTTTTGTGTTATATAACCAAAATATTGTAGACCTAATTATAAGTCTTAGAATCCGTGCGTGCCTTACATTGTTGGACGAAGGGAGTATGTAATAGCCCTGTGGGCCTCTTGATTCATCAAGATTACTGATTCATCTGCATATTTTTGGAGGTACGAAATGTAACCGCAAATGGCACTGAAATTAGTTCAGTCCTCCTCATGGCCACGATTTTCTAATTACGCTGTCTTACCAAATATTTTACCGTTGACTGGTCATATCTTGTGAAATGCCCTCGTAGATGGTTTGTTCTGGTTGATTTGTGAATTATCGAGCTGCAACCTTAAGAATAATAGAATGCCTTTCGAGGACAACATGAAACATTGCTGCAATAGTCATGGATTGGCCGCTATTTCATATTTGGATATACATCACGTCTGCACTTTGCCATGTCATTCCTAGAAAATGTGGCAGGAGTCTTGATTAAGAAATAAAAAAGAATAAATGATGATTGGATATCATGATACTAATTCAAGCCATTGCATCCCGGCGCCATTGGAATTTAATTGTGCCTGTAATTTCACACGCTTCCTCATTCCGGAATGTCGTGGAAGGGTCCCAAGATTTCATTTTTTGCAGTGCAAAAGTTGTTTTGGAGCATTTGTCTTCTTTTTATTACATCTATCCAATTGACCATTGAGGTTCTAGGTGTTACAAAGAAGGCTTGATCACATTGTCAAAGCAACAGTTGGGCTAAAAAATTCACAGATTGAAGATGAACACTGAGAAAGACGACATTGTCAAAGCAGCAGATGAACTATTGAGATTCGAGAGGACAAATCACAGCTGTGAGGTTGCTCACCGAATTCTGGAACCATGCGGATGTAGTCCTTGGTTTGATGGAGGGAACACGGTATTTTGTTGTTTAATGTTTGCTGTCAGGCTCTGATAGTAGATGTGAGAGATAACTTGTCTTTTAACTTGCCGCTGGGGATTTCTAGATATGATATAATCAAATTAAATAGGAATTGTTCAATTTCGTTTGGGATATTTATACTTGTTTTGTGTGCGAGACACGATATTTAGATCAAGGAGAGGGGATGTGCCAGAATGTGTTTGATGCAGAAGCAGCATTTTCAGTTTTTTCTTTACAATAGATGTTATACCAATTCTATTGGGAGCGTCACATAGTTTTGCAAAAAGTAAAAACAAACAAATATGAGAAAAAAATCTCTCTAGCAAACGGTACGTAGGTCTAGCATAGCGGAGGAAGTGAGAGGAAGACACCGATGCTTGCCACAAGGCAGTCAGAGAATCTGTTAAGCAATGACTTGGCTCGTTTCTTGACTTTCCTCCCATCTTACATGTATGTGTCACTGGCAAGAGACTCTGATTTCCTTATTAAGTTGTATTAACTCATCCTGCTTAGCACTCTCAATGCAATTGTTAGGATTGATCTCGACTTCAAATACCAAGAGTTTCATTGTCGCATATGAATAAGATGCAAAATTATTCGAGGAAAGAATTGAATAAAGGTGGAGCCTGTCGGGGTGGCCAGAGGCAGCACGGAGCCACTGGATGAGGAGCCTGGGCAAAACCGGTTGGTGCAACCTTTGCTAATGTGGAGGGAGGTGTTGCCATTTCCACAGTGTCCCTCCGCCCCTCCACTCACCCCCAATTATCCATATTATTGTGATGCATTTAATGTGCCGCCATCTACTGCCATAGACGACATGAACCACAAGGGAGATTCATTAGATTTGGAGGAGACAACAGCGTGACAACACAGCAGCGGCAGAGCTAGGGGCATAGTTGACAAGAGGATAGAGAGGGAGGAAGATAGTGCCAAGATGGAGACGCTTGGCAGAGAGGAAGGAAACAAGAGGGATCATGATTGTCGAAAACAATGCTTGACATGCGCATTCGTGAAATAGAACATCTTTTTATCAATAAATCTATATATCTCTTCATTGTTCTGTAGCAATGCACAGGTACGGCACTGGTAATGTTCTCGTACCAATCCTTTATTTTTTCATCTACTGTTCACTGATATGAAAGAGATTTCCTGCTACCTAGACTGTACGTTGCTATAAAGAGATTTCCTGTTATCTAAACTGTTGCTGATACGAAAGAAAGACAGATTGTCATAAGCGAACTGCTAGCAAAATATTTTATCAAAATATTGGAAATGTCTATTTATAAGTTGTTTTAACTTTTACATCTCAATTACTTTTTAAGTTTTTAGATCAACATCCAACCGTCGTAGTCCCATTTCACTCTATATATAATATACGAACTAAAATTTATACTAAACTTTTACTATGATAGAACACCTTTAATACTATAATTTTAGGTTACTGAGATTTATAAACATTTCAGATAACTGAGAATTAGTAAATTAGCAAAATATTTTCTTATCTAGAGCTCTTTTAAGAGGCAACATATCTTGTATGTCGACGCACATGCATGTACCCATGTATCCGGACTATTAGCCCATCAAGCCATATCACAGCGATAGGGGATGTGAGTGCGGCAATCTTGCAAGGGAGCGACTAGGCGTTAGACATCTGATTTTGACTTATGATCAACGTCCGTGGAAACATTTAATGTGAAACAGAAATATTTTGTTAGAATATATATAACATAAAAATTATCTATCGAAACATTATTTTCTGACGTACAGATTCTGTGCTATGAAACTAATTTTTCATATAATAAAATATTTTTTCTCATAATAAAAACTCATCCTACAAAAAATTAAAATCAGACTACAGATATATAACATTTTTCTTGTTGCATATAGCTACATCACTCCGGCACAAACAGCTACAGCCACCGAGCGACACACCCTTTACGTGACGCGGGCTGAAGCGCCGGCACGAGGCTAGGCTACCGCGGCATCGTCACTCTCATCCACCTGTAACAAATCCTGCATAGCCGGCGTAGAGGAACGGCCAATTCCAGTGGCAGCGCAGACGAAGGTTCTGCCCTTGTGAGCCTTGTGGAAAAGTGCCTCTTTTCCCTCCTCATCAGGGGAGTTTTACCCGCATCCTGGATGCTCCTCGCTCAGTTTCTCCAATCAGGTAAAGGCACGTGGTTTCCTCCCGGATTCACCCAAAAATGGCGCTTTTGGCCCTGAGACCAGGGTCAATCCTAGATGTGGCCTGCGTGAAGACGCAATGCCAAAAGTGATGTCTCCTGTTGCGGCGACAGCCCACGACGCAATCCCGTCACGCTCGTCACGCGCGACAGCAGCTGGGCCCGCCACGCTCCCAACGACAAGCTGCTACCATGACTGTGCCACGACAGCTGGCCCATCGTGTCTGCTGGCCGCGACGCCCGGCCCGTCGTACCAAGCCTCAGCGACTGCAGGCCATCGCGCCTGGTCGTTGTGACGACTGGCCCATCGTGCCAGCTCTGCGATGGCAGGCCTACCGCTTGGTCACATTTTTGGATTTTATTTTTTAGCCGCGATCAATTTCGTTTCATTTGGGTCTATTTGATTTAGTTTGTCATTTAAACAAGGAGAAGAGAAGAATAGTAAAGGAAAAGAAAAGGAAGAGAACAGGAAACAAGTAGTATGAGTAGAGTAGAAGAAAAATGTTACAAAAACGAAATGAGGAATGAATAATAAAGTGAGAAGTCACACTTAAAAATACAAGATACAACATTGAACTTAAAGCATTGAAGCTAATCATACGGTAGAACTGACATCATGTAGCATTACTAAATATTAGTATCTTCACTATGGCCATGCGTATTGGTCAGCAATGTGGCCTGAATGGTAGGGGCGCACGGGACGCGGTTAACCGTTGCGGTTGTGGCAGGTGCAAACGCAATTATCGTTGGCGTAGCAGTACCACACTATGTAGTCGCTTCCGATGTCTACCACCTCTTCCATCTGTCTACGGAGTTCTTCGTTCTTGTTTTTCTCTTCCATTAACTGCTCCTCTAGTTTCTGAATTTTCAAGGTAAAATAACACATATATGCTCTAATGTGAAGAGAGTTTGTTGGATCCATCCAAGACATGAAGTGGCAATCCCGTGTCTACGAGAACAGAAACAAATGTAATTTTGTTGACTTGAAAGTGATAGTGAAGTAAGAAGGGAAAAAAATACTTGTCAAGTAGCATGGGCAATGCCAGAAGCAATGCCCTTGGCTCCCCCAATCACAGCTAATTTGCATGACGACGTCTTGGACACATGTGCATTTCGGCCAAGTAGGCTCTACATATTTCTAGAACTGAAAAAGTGGGGCGTAATCGAGTATCATCTTGACGGGAAGCTCTGGAGGAGATGGGTCTGGGTTAACCGGACCATAAAAATTTGTTCCCGGCGTAGGATTAGCTCCACTTTTTTCTATTCTATGGGCATGACGGCTTCTGTAAGTCTGATACTCGTATCCTGCCATATGTTTTTGGTGTCGTGGGAGAATGATTTTGATCATTTGGGGTAAGATAGCAAACCTGGTAGTATTTATAGCCGCCCGAAGGAGTTATAGTTGCAAACTTGCGGTGAGTTGTGAGCAGTGTGTGGTCTAGTCGGTAGAATCTATGGCATTGTGTTGTCAATTCGGTATGAGCAGAGGCAGTTTGTGGTCAAGTCAGAATCTATGGGATTGTGTTGTCAATTCGGTATGAGCAGAGGCAGTTTGTGGTCAAGTCGGTAAGAGGTTGTGCAGTGTGGGGTCAAGTTGGTAAGAGGTGTCACATGGTTCGGTCAAATTGGTATGAGCTGTCGCTGGCTGTTGTCGTCGGTATGAACAGAGGCAGTGTGTGGTCAAGTTACTAACAGGTGGTGCAGTGTGTGATCAAGTCGATACAGTTATGGTAGTGTGTGGTCTTGTTGGTAACAGGCGGCGCAATGTGTGGTCAAGTTGGTAAGAGGTGTCGCATGGTTTGGACAAATCGGTACGAGCTCTTGCGGCGTGTTGTCAAGTCCGTACGAGCTGTAGCACTATATGCTACTTGATGGTGGCTAAATATTTAATATTCAAAAGGTGAGTGCTATAAATCGGCATGCCGATATTAGCATTCCATCGGCATAGGTCACAGCCGTCGGATGTGACGGTAAGATTAGCAATAAACATGATTAGCTAAATTTACGGTAAACAATTTTAATGACTATAGGAAACAATTGTAGTGATAATATGAAACATGTACAAATATCTGTATGCAATACGTAGCGTGGACTCCTTCTGTTAATGTAACATGGAAACATTTGTATAGCGAGAGAGAAACACTTTACTAAACCCTGCGTAACAAATTTTTTTGAACCAATACAACAATAAAATGTATACAACACAATCACGGATTTTTGGGAAATCGCTAGATCTTCGACATCATGGGCTCCTTTTGTTATGGCAACGTGGAACATTTACGTGGCGAGACAGAAACATTTTACTCAAACTTGTAGAATAAATTTGTCAAACCAATATAATAACTAATGTTTATTCATCCGAACTAATGTGTTTATGTTTCATTCATCTTGTATTTCATTTCCCGTACAACAATAATTTATTTCATGTATAACAATAATTCGTTCCCATCAACAACTATTGGAGAAGCTGCAGCAGACGTTTGCCGAGCTAATTTGTTTATGTTTCATTCATCCGAGCATTTTGTTTTCCACACAATAATAGTTTGTTTCATATACAACAATCATTCGTTTCTCATGTACAATAATCATTCGTTTCCATCAACAACTAATGGAGAAGCTGCAGCAGACGCTTGCCGAGTCCCTGCTGCTAACGACGACACTGGCGGAAGAAGGCTTGTGGAAACAATGCTGGGGTACCATATAGTAGTCGCGGGCTTTTGGTCGGCGTCGACGAGGACGGAGAAGCAGTGGCCGACATGGACGTCGAGCGAGCCGTACTGGTCCTGCAAGGTGTAAGACCCATCCATCTTGATGAGCTGAAGAACACGGCGCCGGTGAAGCCACGGTACATCATTTGTCCGGCCGCGGGCGGCATACGGTTGGCGGCTTCCGGTCCAGCTTCCGGTCCAGGTGGTTGCCGGCGAAGAGGGTCTCGACAGCACGAAGGGCGAGAGGCGCATGTACAAGAGCCAGCCGTGACCGTTGTCCGACAACGACGGCTGTTGATCCATACGTGCGGCGCGAGGTGAAAGGCAGGGAGGCGTGGGATTAGTTTAGGGTTCTGCCATGGGAGGATTGAGAAAATTAATCCATGTATATAGACATGAAGACAATCATTGGATATGTGGTTTATGATGGACGGCTTTCCCCTAGCCTGATGGAATGCTGACAGGCCAATGTGGAGAGTTTATCTATTCAAAATTTGCATACCACAAAGATAGTAAGAGACAGTATTCAATGGACACAAGATGTCACTGATCGCTGATGGAGTAACGGACGAAGGAAGTAGGGCCGCACGACCCCACGGTTAATGTGCAAAAATGACATAAACATGCCCACCTATCAATGACATGCATGCCAGCGACTTGCACCTGCCCATTTAATTAGGCATCGGCACCGTACACATGCAAACATAAACAATGACATAAACATAAACATGCCCACCTATCAATGACATGCATGCCAGCGACTCCACGGACATAAACATAAACATGCCCACCTATCAATGACATGCATGCCAGCGACTCCACGGTTAATGTGCATAAACATGCCCACCTATCAATGACATGCATGCCAGCGACTTCCACCTGCCCATTTAATTGGGCATCGACTTGAACCCTGCTTGCTCCGAGTGTGACAGAACAAAGCCACGGACTTTTAACTGGTGCAAAATGAATCAAAATGTAGTACTAGAGTCAAGGGATGTGAAGAACAGAGTTTTTCCACTTGATCCGTGCCTTGGGACCAGATCTGGAAGGACGAAGTAGAGGGAGAGTGCGATTTTTCTGATGATGTTGCGGCGATTAACCATTTTTCCAATGTTTCAGTGTGATTTTCATTGTGTTGTACAAATAAACCATCAACGTTGCAGTATTTGTTTTGTGCTGTTGCAGCAAAACCATCCATGTTGCGTTGAGTGTGTTCCATGTGTTTCACCTACCATCAACAGTTTTGCGGTATTCTTTTCTTGCAGGAACATTTTTGTTATTTGTTGCGGCAGCGAATCATCACTGTTGCAGGTAGTGTGTCCATATGTTGCAGTCCGTGTTTTTCATTGTTAAAGGACGTCCACGCTGGACCCTCGGGAGGATGGTGATGCAAGAAAAATAATCTCCCTAATAGACTAAAGACAAATTAGCCACTGACAAGAAACCATCAAGCAGCGCAACGCGACAATGGCGATGCAGTACTCGCATACGTGGTAGAGGGGCTGAGAGTATGGTGCAGATCAAGCATGACTCCAGAAAGACACGGGCTGCATGTGGCAAGAAGGCACGACTAAGGGGGTGTTTGGTTAGACTTTTCAATAGTTTTTTATGAGAAAAAGTTATAACCCAACCAAACGGTCAGCTTTTCAGTAGCTTTTGCTAACGGTAGCTGTGGGCTTTGCAGTGCAAATTCAGCTGTTTGAAAAAACTGCCATTTGCTAGCTTTTTGCAATGTGCTGAAGTTTCTGTGCTCATTTTTCAAAATGTTATAGATGATTTGGATCAACCAAAAGCCATATGCCACAGCCACACCAGCTTTTCTAGACAGCCAGCTACCAGCAGCTTTGTCAACAGTCACAGCCTAACCAAACAGACCCTAAGAGGAAGCTAGTGCATAGTGATATAAGCCTTTTCAGTGAGGAGAAAGGTCATTCATTTTTTCCAGGGTATTTCAAACATGTTAACTATCTCTCACTGCCTCAAGCAGTGAATTACCCCAAGAAATGGTAGACTAGCTTGCCTTCTCAGCAAGTTGCTTCTCAAATCTAAAGGCAGCCGACCAGAAGTAATTTCTAGAGGTCATCCCAGTCTAACCATTCTTCTCTCTTTCTCAACATTTCAGACTTTCCTTTCTCTCGCTGTCCCGCATCTTCTTCCCTCCGTGTACTCGTAGCCGCCGCTACCCACCACCTCCTCCCTCCCTCCCCTGTGCATCATCGCTGCCTCCGTCGTGCTTGACGACACCGCCACCGCCTCGCTACCCCCACATTCTGACCCCGCAGGCCGACTGTCTCCCCCTCCAACCGCCGGCGGTGCTAGCGCTAAACTCTCCATCACAATCACCGCTCCGACGTCACTCGTGGCTTCACCTCACCGCTTCGACGAAGCTCCAACGGCGGCTCAGATAGCTAGAGCACGTCAAACTGCAATTTAAGAAAATTCTTGGTGACGGTCCTATAACAATCCGTTTTAGAAATGATTTTGCTATTTGGTCTACTCAAGAGTTAGTTAAATTTTAAGGTTGTCTAGAACCAAGGCTAGATTGCACGCCAAAGTTATGTGCAATTTGAAGAAGACTTTGGTGCAGATTTTAGCTTGGGTTAAAAACTTTTGTGTTTGTATTTTGTAAGGTTCACCAAATTAAACTTTATTTTCGTAGGCTTAGTCTGAGAACATGGAAAAGAATCCTTTTTGTAGCCGGTCGATCAAAGCCAACGCCTGAGAGCATAAACTGGATGAACTGAGAGGAGTAAAGCTAAGGTAAAACAAACAGGGACTGAGCTACAACGTCCTGCGGTACCATTGCTGCCATGGTGAAAACAATGGAATCTTTGCATGCATGATATGCCACTTAACATGCTGCCACGGTCGTCTTCTCGTTCTCGCTCCCGATCAGCCAGGCACGTCAAGAACCACCTCGTCCTTCTTCCTCCGTGCGAGCTCCGCCACATGGCGAACCATGCCCGCCAAATCGCAGTCCGACGACCCGCCCTCCGCCATCGCCTCCCTCGCCTTCGCGGCGAGCTCCTTCGCTTTCTCCCGTATCGCCGCCCCCTCGTCCATCAGCTCGGCCAATGCCCTCTTGACGTCGTCCCTGCCGACCAGCACCGTCGACATCTCGGGGTTCAGGATCGCGTACGTGGATGGCACCTTCACGCCGACGCGGACGCCGGCGCCGAGCACGTCCACGACCAGCGCCTCGGTCAGGAACTGGTCGGCGAACTGCGGCCAGGTCAGAACCGGCACGCCGTGGGAGAGGGACTCCAGCGTCGAGTTCCACCCGCAGTGCGTCAGGAAGCCGCCGACCGCCGGGTGCGACAGGATGGTCATCTGCGCCGCCCACCCACGGATGACGAGGCCCCGGCCTTCCACCCGTGCGTCAAACCCGGCGTCGAGGTCGTCGGTCTCCTTGGCCGCCCAGATGAATGGCCGGTTTGATGACTCCAGGCCGGCGGCGAGCTCGGCGACCTGCGGCGGGAACAGGCGGGTCATGCTGCCGAAGCTAACGTAAAGCACAGACTGGGGCGGTCTCGCGTCGAGCCAGGAGACGACGCGGCCGGCGTCGACGGCCGCGCGGTTGCCTCTCCCGGCCGTCGTCTCGGCGTCGGAGTCCAGGAGGCAGAGCGGTCCGACCGCCCACACTTCCTTGCCGAGCGCCTCCGCATACCGCTCGACGAATATGGCCTCGAAGGCCGCGCAGGTGTTGACGACCAGGCCGTCGGCGGTGGCCTCGGCGTCGAGCGTGTCACGCCGTTGCTTCTCCAGCCCTGGCCACTCGAAGAACCCGGGCGACGTCGCCCTATTCACCACGACGCGCACCGGAAAGTCCGGCACCACGAACGGCTCGAAGTCGCCGGCGACGCGGTCGTGCACGCCGTGCTTGACCACGTTATGCACCGCTAGGAGGAAGAACGCCGACGGGCCGTGGAACACAAACCGCGGGACGCCCATCCGCCGCGCGACGTCGGCCGTCCACGGGCTGCACGTGTCGGCGACGAGGCAATCCGGCCGCCGTGGCAGCCCCCGGAGGTACGCCTCGAGTGGGTCAGCGAGCAGCCACGCAGCTTCATAGAAAAGCGTGAAATGGGAAAGGTCTCTGATCATCTCGTGGCTCTCGCAGCCCTCCGGCAACCCCAGCGTAGGCCCCGGGAACTCGAGCTCCGCGAAGTCGACGGCGAGCCCCGCGCGGCCGGCGTGCTCCAGGACGGCCCTGTTGCGCGCGGCTGTGACGGGCGTCAGCACGAGGGTGACTCGCGCGCCGTCCGCGTGGCCCGCGATGAGGCGTGCCAGGTCCACCATGGGGATCACGTGGCCCTGCGCAAGGAGTGGCACCAGCACGAAGTGGAGCGGTCCCGCCATGGCCGTACCGTCCGTGCAGCAAGTCATGGAGCTGTACAAACTGCAAGAATACGAAACAGCAGTGGGTGACTTTATATGCATGTCACCGAGGTTAATCACGGTGACGTGTGCAGGGAGAAGCTGTTGGAAATATGCCCTAGAGGCAATAATAAAGTTGTTATTATTTTATATTTTTATGTTCATGATTAAGTTTATATTCTATGCTAGAATTGCATTGGTTCTTAAATATGAGATTCAGAGGAAACCTAATTGCATGTGTGGAATAATAAACACCATTCAGATCCCTAGTCAGGCCTCTAGACTAGCTCATGTATTGTTGATGGTCTTGTTTTCCTGATCATGGTCATTGTTAATGTAACAAGGATGCCGATAATAATGGGAACACATTGTTAGGGTAATAATGGTGTTGGATAGACCCCCTTATGAGATACTGCGAGATCACTTCGTCAATATGTTGTCAATATCTTCTCATTATGTGTTAACGTTTACTTGCGTCCTTAGACCATGAGAATACACTACTACATAAAACGTCAACACTGACGGGCGGAAAACATTTATCAGTGACGGGTACTGATCCCGTCAGTAATTAATGGTCAGTGGTAACAGAAGTTACCACTGACGGGTGGCAAAACCCGTCAGTGGTATCAGCTTATCTCTGACGGGTGGTAACAATCCACCCGTCAGTGATGATATTTTTAGATGCGCGAAAAAAGTCATCACTGACGGGCATAATACCTCGCCCGTCAGTGATGGACCTTTTTAGAGGCGTAAAAAAAAACCCTATCCGGGCAGTGCCGGGTAGGGTTTCACTAAAACGGCTGTAACTTTTGCATACGGTGTTCGTTTTGGGTCCACGACCCGCTCAAAATGACCGTATCGACGAGGCGCATCTGATAAACTTACACGTCTTTAGACCTGTACATTTTTTTACCTCCAAATTCGCCTTCTAAGACTGACTTTTGCCCCTCCGAACGAAATGTCGCCTCTTTCGACCCTCCGTTGAACTTCTTCCCGAGCTCCAAATGCAGTAATCTTTGCGTATTCTGAACCGTGAGGGCGTAGAGCTACTAGAAAAAAATACGAGAAAATTTTTTAAAAATAAAAAAATTTCACTCCAAATTCGGCCTACCGAATCCTCCGAACGAATAATTTTCGCTACCGAACCCTCCGTTCCCTCCGTTGAACTTCTTCCCGAGCTCCAAATGCAGTAATTTTTGTGGATTCCGAATTGTGAGGGAATAGAGCTGCTAAAAAAAATACGAGAAAAAATTTTAAAAATAAAAAATTTAGACACTAGTAGAATGATGAGAAGGGTGGAAGGGTGGAAGGGTGGAAGGGAGGAGAGGAGGGTGCTCACCGTGACTCCATGGAGTTGGAGAGGAGAAGGGGCCGGTAGTGGGCATGAGGATTTCACAGTGGGATGCTTGAGGAGGGTGCTTCTAGGAAGGAGAGGAGGAGAGGAGGAGAGGAGGAGGGTGGAAGGGAGATGTAGAGAAATATGGATCGGGATTTGAGTGGAGTTGAGTGGAGTGCGCTGCACTGAGGTGAATTATATACCCGGCGGGATTCTACAATTTCGGGTTTTGAAATTTCGGAGTTGGGCGGGATTCACATCACTGACGGGCAGACTTTTTAACCCGTCAGTGATAAGTGAAAAATTTCAGGTTTTGAAATTTCTGAGTTGGCGGGATTCACATCACTGACGGGCAGACATTTGTGCCCGTCAGTGATGACTTCGACATCTCTGACGGGTATAACTTCATGCCCATCAGTGATGACTTTTCGTGAAATTCCATGTTTCTGCTGAAGTCATCACTGACGGGCAGACATTTGTGCCCGTCAGTGATGACTTTTCGTGAAATCCCATGTTTCTGCTGAAGTCATCACTGATGGGCAGACATTTGTGCCCGTCAGTGATGACTTCGACATCACTGACGGGTCTAACTTCGTGCCCGTCAGTGATGACTTTTCGTGAAATCCCGTGTTTCTGCCGAAGTCATCACTGACGAGCAGACATTTGTGCCCGTCAGTGATGACTTTTCTCCCCTGAAACGGAACATCTGATATAGTCACCACTGACGTGTATCCGGCTGCCCGTCAGTGATAAGTGATAAGTCTGACGGGCTTTTTCCTGCCAGTCAGTGATAAGATATAGTGGATGACCTTTTTTGTAGTAGTGATATCGTAGACCCGGATACCGGATGGTTGCTTTCGGGTTATCAAACGTTACTCCGTAACTGGGTAATTATAAAAGTGACTTTCAGGTACACCAGAAAGTATATCGTGGTTCTAGATATCTCAAGACTGGGATTTACCCATCCGGCGATGGAGAGATACACTCTGAGCCCACTCGGTACTACGGTGTCCAGCATCGCCTGGCCAGGTATTGTGACTAAAAGGTTAGTTGATACCGGAATACGGAAACGAGAAAAGAGTACAAACCGGTAACGAGGATAACTAGGTATGGTGACCAAGGAGTTGATCACAGGGATACTGTCAAAGTCTCGCCTTGGGTTGTGTAATGTATCGTGAGGCAAAAGGATGATATGCGATAATACGAAGTTCGCTCGATAAAGATCTTCGATGATATGTGGGAGTCGTTATGGGTGTCCAGATCCCGCTGACGATTATTGACCGGAAGGTGTTCCGGACATGTCCACATATATTCAAACCTATAGGGTCACACGCTTAACGTTTTAGCGACATTTAGGAATGCTACTATTTATGGAGAACGAGAGAGAAGGGTTCCGAAAGTGTTTTGGATGATCTCGAAAGTGTTCCGGGAGGTCCCGGATGGTTCCGGTGATGTCCGGAAGTGTTCCGGAAAGTATCGGAAGGTTCTAGAAAGTTCTGGTGGAGTTGGACTCCAACTCCAACAGGGTGTCCCTGCTGGAGTAGGACTCCACCTGCCTAAAGAGAGCTGTCCCAACCCCTATAAATAGAGGGGCAGGGCACCTCAAAGGGCATCCCGAGCAGCCCCAGAGGCAGCCCTAGAAGCAGCCCTAAACCCTAGGCCGGCGATCTAGTACAGCTGCCGGCGCGCTGCTGCTTCTCCTTCTCGTAGATCCCCGCTGTTCTTGTGTGCTGGTCCACACATTACCGCGGTGTCACTGATCCGGTACGCGTGGATACCTCGGAGATGTCATATACTTCGGCGTTCGATCGGGCGAACTATTCGCGAGGAGATCGCTCTCGCGGCCGGGAGGTATAATCTAGCTGCGGGAGTCTGCGGACTTCATCGATATTGGTCAACTTCTCCGTTGCATTGACGTGATCGTCGAAGGTATGATCTCATTGCCTGCACTTCGATAGTGATCTTGGGGTGGATTGTGCGCGGTAAATTTTTGTTTTGCGTACACGTTCCCAATAGAAGCCATGAAGCATCTGGATCACGTAAGTGCACCCGTGGCCATGAAGCATCATTGGCGCATGGCCATGGCCGCACACTGGTGCAACAGGAATTGGCCACGGCTTGGATACGCGGAAAGTACGTCACTGGCTCAGTGCTACTCAGCTGCTGTTCACCATTCATTCGCTGGCTATCAAGATCAGCACGTGGGGTTGGTTAGAATAATAGCAATTTCCGAAATAAGTAAATCCAGAAATACAGGAAATATGATATGAATATAATTCTAACAGATTTAATCATCAAGATATATTTAAAAAATTAGACATAGAAGTTGTAACTAAGTAGTATACTAACATATCTCTCATACTTAAATGAATAACTAAGCCAAAACCAAAGCAAACACGAACAGGAGAATGCACAAGACATACATTGGTTGGCAAGGAAGACAGTAGCAGAAGCAGTGGAGTCATCGCTCGTCATGATAAAGATAAAGTAGTTGTTCGCTTGATGTAGACCAAGTAGTCGTACATGAGCAGTCGCGCGGAGGTTCAATTGATGTAGACAAAGTAGTCGTACATGAGTAGTTGCATGGAAGCGTTCTCTAAATACCTTATTTGCCCTCTCCCGGTGCAGGATCTTGAGGAACGGGATTTCAGAGGCCTGCTCTTCCGAACGTCAGTGCATGCAGACGCTGGGATGGAGAAGCCTTACATGCAGCGGCAAAATAGTGGATGATCATCCATCTATTCTATGCACAAAGCTTCTTCTATAGGTGCAGTATGAATTCTTACGGGTTTTTACCCTTTAACCTTCTAGATAATTAAATTCTAGTGATGCATCCATTACTAAAATTATTTCTCAAACCGGAATTACAAAAGACCGCACCGACCCGATCCACCAGCCACACCTCAGCTCGAGCTCTTGCACGTACCATGGCCAGGCCTGGCCTAACGAGCGAGTGAGTGAGCGTGCGCTTGTGTTATTCTCTTCCAATACCACAAGGGGTATGACACATTCCATCTTTTAAGTTGGCGTATTTCCACCTCAACTCTCCACATGGGACTAAGACCCTGTTTGGTTGGGCTTTTCAGCAGCTTTTCACTGGAAAAAGCTACAGCCCAACCAAACGACCAGCTTTTCAACAGTTTTTGTTGATGGTAGCTATGGGTTTTGCAGTATAAATTCAGCTGTTTAGAAAAATTATATTCTATCAATTTTTTGCTCATTTTTAAAAATATTGTAGATGGTTTGGATCAACCAAAAGTCATATGTTCACTTTTCTACTGTCACAGCAGATTTTCCAGACAGCCAGCCAATAACAACTTTGTCAACAGCTACATCCCAACCATACATGCCCTAAAGGAATTACACCTCTTTGCAAATACATGAGCCTTGTGATTTATCAAATCGTTTGATTCTAGCAACCCCCCACCAAATACCAAGGCACATGAATTTGCTTTCTGATCCACTGTAATGTTTGATATACCAGTGTTTTGGTACAGATCGTTTAGGATTGAACATTCCACCTAGAACAGAAAGCTACATTCATCTGCAACTGCGCAATGGGCTAAGCCTTGAATTGGTAGTTTTGTGCGAATTAGTTTCACTTAAAGTCTTTGCTGGTAGTAGACTGTTGTAGGCTACCACTTGGTATGGAGCATATAAAGACCTGTTTGGTTGGGCTGTGGCTGTTAACAAAGCTGATGTGGCTGTGGGAAAGTGAACATATGGCTTTGGGTTAATCCAAACCATCTACAGTATTTTGAAAAATGAGCCTCGAAGCTTCACCACATTGCAAAAGCTAGGAGAAGGTAACTTTTCCAAACAACTAAAGTTACACTGCAAAACCCACAACCACTACTGGGAAAAGCTGCTCAAAAGTTGACTGTTTGGTTACGCTGCAGCTTTTCTAGTGAAAAGCTGCTGAAAACCCTGACCAAACAGGGCCTAAATCATACTCTTGGCCTTTTATGAGCTTACTAGAGATTACCTTATCTCATAGGTTGTGACTAGCAATCAGGCTCATATAGGTGTGTTCTTTGAAGACTGCTTTGTAGGACAACATATTTGCTTACAAAAGACACATAACACATTAAGATAAAATCAACATGCCATACAGATTATAAGAGTATTGCATCTCCAACAGGGTGAGTTTATAAAGGTACTATCCTCTAGTTAACCAATAACTTATTTTTCCCAGGTCCTAATTCACGGGATCTCCAATCACGTAGGTTGGGTTACCACCATGGTTGACTCACATCGGTCTCATACCCATCTTCCTCGATGCAGTGTTTATCACATTTTGTGAAAAACCTTTTGTAAAGGGATATGCTAGATTCTTAGCCTTTTGGATGTAAGCCAAGACTATCACTCCAAAATTTCTCAATTTCCTGACAGATTTCACCCTTCCCTTCATATGTCTAGATGACTTTATGTTATCCTTAGAACTGTTCACTTTGGTAATTACTATTTAATTGTCACAGTTCATGAGGATATCTGATATCGGTTTTTCAACCACCGGCAAGTCCATCAAGAGCTCACAAAGCCATTCTGCTTCAACGGTGGCTATTTGTAATGTGTGAGTTCAGCTTCCATTGTTGACCTCGTTAAGATGGTCTGCTTTTAAGACTTTCATGAAACAACGGCACCTTGAAGAGTGAATACATATCCACTAGTGGCCTTGCTCTCATCAACATCAGAAAGTTAGTTTAAATCACTGTAACCCTCCAATACCCTTGAATACCCGGTATAGTGAATGTCATAGCTCATTGTGCCTTTTAAATAGCGCATTACTCCATCAGGAGCATGCCAGTGATCAACTCCTGGATTGGAAACAAACCAGCTTAGTTTCCTCACAGCAAACTTGATGTCAGGCATGGTGATGCTAGCTAAATACATAAGTGAGTCGATGACTTGAGAATATCTCAGTTGATCTCTAGCTATTCTCCGATTCTTCTGAAGCAACATGCTAGGATCATAAGATGTTGGAGAAGACCTGCAGTTCATATAGCCAAAACTACTCAAGACCTTTTTCACATAGTTGGGTTGCAAAAGTGAGATCCCACCATTTTCACCTTTCAACAGCTTAATGTTCAAAATAACATCAGCTACTCCTAGATTCTTCATCTCAAAACTATGAGACAAGAAATCCTTGACCTCCTCAATGACATGAAGGTTGGTTCCAAAGAACAGTGCATCATCAACACATAAGCACGGAATAACTCTCTTGCCCCCACCATGACGGTATTACATACATTAGTCGGCTTCATTCACAGCAAAGCCTGCAAATGTTAGAGTTCTGTTGAACTTCTCATGCCATTGCTTTTGTGCTTGTTTAAGGCCATACGAGACTTCAATAACGTATATATTTCCTTCTTGACCATCTACTACAAATCCATCTAGCTACTCCATATAAATTTCCTCATCCAACTCTCCATTCAGGAAAGCCGTCTTAACATTCATCTAATGAACAAGATCATGTGAGTGAGCTGATGATAGTAGTACTCGAATGGTGGTCATTCGGGCCACATATGAGTAAGTATCAAAGAAGTCTTCAGCTTCTTTCTGAGTACAACCCTTGGCCACGAGCTGCGCCTTGTACTTTTCAATTGTTCCATCAGGCTTAAGCTTCTTCCTGAACACCCACTTACCTATAGGTTTGCAACCGTAAGGACAATCAATGACCTTCCAAGTTTTGTTAGCGATAACATAATCCATTTTGCTATGGACTGCTTCCTTCCAGTAGTCTCCATCCAGAGATGCATAATCTTCTGAAATAATCTAGGAGTATCATCCACGAGGTTTACAATGAAATCATCACAGAAGGACTTTACAGTCATTTGTCTCTTGCTCCTCCTAGGGTTTTTCTCATGATTTTCCTCATGTATTTGTTCAAAATATTCCATTTAAATGGCAGGTTCAGGAGTTTCATCAGATTCCCGATTAGAACTGCTAGGCATATCTTTCATAGAAAAAATATCATCAAAGAATATGGCATCTCTGGACTCCATGATTGTACCGACATGCATGTCAGGTACTCCAGATTTTACCACTAAAAATCTATAACCAACACTATGGTGAGAATACCCTAGAAAGACACAATCCACGGACTTTGGTCCAAGCTTGCGTATCTTGGGAATCGGCACATTGACTTTCACCAAGCAATCCCAAGTACGCAAGTAAGAAAGTGATAGCTTTTTCTTCTCCAATTGCTCATATGGGGTTATCTAGTTATTATTTGTAGGAACCCTATTTAGGACATGACAAGAAGTCAATATAGCCTCTCCCTGACCATGCCTTGGATAAAACCGTAGTATCTAACATGGTGTTAACCAAATCAGTTAGAGTGTGGGTCTTCCTCTCAACAAACCCATTTGATTGAGGTGAATAGAGAGGCGTCCTCTGATTATACCATGTTCCTTATAGAATAAAGTGAACTCATTAGAAAAATACTCTCCACCACGATCTGACCTAACCCTTTTGACCTTTCTTTCAAGTTGGTTTTCAGCTTCATCTTTCTACATTTAGGAAAAAGTGTATTTTTCATCCCTGACCTATTCTCTGAGTGTAGATTTCATCCTTCAACTCTCAGACCACTCAAAGTTGGTCCCTCAACTCTCAATACCGTGCAATTTTCATCCCTAAAAGTGATTTTGCCCATTTCAAGGCTGTTTTGAATGATGTGGCGCCTACGTATAGACCATATATCACCTACATAAGCCATGTCACAAATTTCCTTCGCGATATTCCATAAATTTATTTTAAAGAATTGGAAATATAAATTTAAAAATTTTCATAAGAACTAGAAGCATGTTGCTAGTATTGCAAAGTTTATAAATATGTAGTGTTCCATTCATTCTTTAAAATACCCATCTACGAGCAATCTTAATAGTACGAACATAATGCAATTTTATCACTCGTATACAGTAGCATGATTGTATTTAGAACATACAGATAGTTGTTGAGTATTTAGAACATATAGGTAGTTGTTGAAACTAACCTTAATTTCTTGTCCAAAATCCAATAGTTCGAATGGCGTACAGTACAATTGGCTCAATCTAACATAAGAATAGCACAGAGAAACAGATTAGTATTTCTAAAAATACTAACAAATTAACATTGTTAACATGTGCTGCTAAAGGACACTAAAAATGCCTCAAAATCCACAAATCACCCATGTCTTTTAATCTCTCATGACCTCTAATCCCTCACCCCTCTCATTTTCTCTCCATTTTCTATCCAACCTCCACCGGTGCCCCATCCCACCGATGCCTCCTCTGTCCACCCTCCATCGATGCCCCATCCCTCCACCGACAACGTCCCTCTCCTCCCCTCCCCTCCCTTCCCCGGTCGCATCTCCCTTTCCTCCCCTCTCGGGTCGCGCCTACCTCCCTGCCCTCCCTTCACGGACGCACCTCTGTCTCCTCCCCTCTGGTCACTAGTTTTTTAAAACTTGTGGTCTGAAAGGGAGGAGAGGGAGCAGACTCCCCACGTGCCGCCGCTCCCAGATTTGGAGCGAGGCGGGTTGCGGGAGGTGGGCAGAGGTCTGGGCGGGCTGCGGGAGGCGTGCGGCGGCGGGCTTGCGGTGGCTGGCTAGTGGTGCTAGAGCAGTGGCGGCGGGACAGTGGCGGCAACGCATGGCGCACTGGTGGTGGGCGACAGGGAGAGAGGGAGGGAGCAGTGTGCCTTGCAGATGCTCTCACTTGGTCGGGCCGTCGGCGGGAAGGAGGGCTTGGTTGGAGGGAAGCATCTAGGAGGTAGCAGTTGCCCAAATGGTGTCTCCGAGCTCACGTCAAATATGGCATCCGGAGTAGTCGAGATGGAATGTCTCTAAATTTGCCATGCGGTATGACGTGTCTACTAGGATAAGTTTTTTTCAGCTATTTTAGATATAGCGGGTGGGATAGAGGTGCCGCTGGAGTTGCTATAAGGCAGTTTAATTTCAAGTACTGTGGTCTGCGAACTGATAATTATGGTCTGAACTTAGTTCTGCAAGGTTTCATTTCTATGGAATGGAACCGGGGAGGTTTCTGCTCCCTGAGAATTAAAAAACAGGCATGCAGCAGGGGCAAAGGCTGGATTCAGATCGCTGCCTGCATGCAGCTACAGCCTACAGCTACGCTGCTGTCTCTGCAGAGTAGAGTGCTGTGCTGATAGCTGACCTGACCTGTGCATGTCATGTAACTATGTAGGAGAAGGGCAGCAGCAATACGGTAGATAAGACCATACGTGGTCTAAAACTCTTCTTGTTTAGTACTACAACATAAGGGGTCCTTTGATAAAATATTTTTCAAAAAAAAATGCTGAAACTCTTGTCGAAAATTTGTAGCATAATCAATTAACGACAGCATTCAGAACAACGGACTAGTGACGGCACTGACCATGCGCTCGAGGTCTCGAGCTGCTCCCGGTACGTGCACATTGGTTTTTTTTTCAATTACAAGGAAGACTCACGAATGCACACATATTATCGTATACATATCACACGTACACATATATACAAGCGTATCATTTAATCACACATTAAAATTAAATCAGGAAAAAAATCATCTTAGCACGTTCTCTACTCATATGATAGAATGAACGGAAATTGAGAAGAAATCCATGAATCTTAATAGATTCCTATGTGAGAAAAAGTTTTCAAATCTCAAGGACCCAAAGACTCCAAAACTCCGCTCGTACATGAACATCAGTTAACCGAAATGCAGATTGGTTCGAGGCAAAACCAGTACTAAGGCTGAGATAGAAGATCAATTATTTGATGGCCAAGCGTCGGATCTACTCATGGCACTGTTTGCAGTCGCTCGTTGTTCGATCAACAGCAAAATCTGAGGAAACTGCAGCATCGAGCTGCTGTTAAAAGTAAAGAAGCAACGAGCCAGCAACAGCCAAAATCTTACCGAAAAGTCACTCAACTTTTTGGTCCTATTCACCGTGTCTGTCTGTCTGGCATCGCCCTTTTGGCAACGCACACAGGGGAAAATAGGCCCAGACAGGGACATGCCAGTCGATCTGCCATACATATGAACATTATCGCACGTACGTAAAAACATTATCTACAGCAAACCAATAATAGAGTCTTGGCTATACCAAAGTTAAAAAAATATCTTGGCTTTTTCTTAAGAAAAAACAATCTTGGCTGTACATCCAAATGCAGGGTCGGAGCTTACTGAAGCCCAGCATGGGGCCTGCGCCACCTCCCCATTCCCCCTCAACTCCAAAATATTGTAATCGTCGAGAAAATTATTACTCCATCCGTATTATATGTTATTTAGAATCCGTAGAATTTAATAAAAATTATGTTTGATGATAACTCACCGATATCTATGACACTAAATTGATATTGCAAAATTCACTATTAAATATATTTAAATAGTGTATATTTAGTTTTATTTAAAATAATATATTTGTATACAAAATAATGATAAAAGTGTCAATTTGAAGACCATGTCAATATCTGAAATGACTTATATAAATTGTGGCACGGAGATAATATACAAGAGTTACTTAAAGATGAGAGTGGAATTTATCCAGCTTTGAGTAATGGCCTTGCTTAATTTCTGTTAAGCTCCACCACCGTTCAAATCCTCGCTGAATTAAACGTGCAGCCATTTTTCCTTCAAAAGAAAACAAACGTGCAGCCATTTTGTCGCACAAGAAAATGGCAGCCATTTGTCATTTTTGTATCGCTCAAATAAACATTTGACGTGCTGATGAGTTTGATGTGCTACCAGTTGGTGCGCAAAATTTCAAGAAATCTAGAAAGAAATTGTACTAGCAGGGATGGGTGTGTTATGAACCTGTGGAAATTTAGAATGTAGATTCAGCATACTTTTGCAAGATAAAAAGTTAGAAAAGTCGGTTGTCAGTACATTTCCAAATAGTAAAACTAATTTTGGCACTATACTGAGTTCTTGTATCTGATGAAGCACCGCCGAAGTGCGGACGGCGCTGGGCGATTTGTGATCGCTATCCTCTCAGACTGGAAAGGCCTGGTCCGTCTTCCTTCGGACCTATCCTCTCTCTCCTGAGTCGGCAGGCTCGATGGGCGCCGCCGCGATGTTCAGATCGGTGTGATGGGCAGGGTTGCGCTCGCTGGTGACGTTGCTATTGTAAAGTTAGAGCCGCCGAGTCGTGAGTGTGATAAGTGATGATGACGACATACGGACAACGTCAGTCCAGGGGTGTGTCTTGTCTATGCGTGTCGTTCATGGTCCTTGGCTGGTGTGCAAATCTTGCTTTTGGCAGTGCTTCAAACCTTGTTTAGCTAGGTAGCTCACCCGTGGTCGGAGTTTTCGCCCAGTCTTTTTTAATTAATCTAGTGTTGTAAGGTTTTCAGCCTGATTTCTCTCATAAAGTGAGTCATTTTTATTCTTCTTAATGAATTGCAGAAACACTCTACTCTTTCAAGATTTTTCAACCGAATAAAGTATATCAAGTTTGAAGTTCAAAATTTGCATAGATTTACATAGTGTATACTGGGTTGTCACCGGATTGTATTCCGCGTATCGGATAGATAGCAGGCGATATTTCGAGTGATAGTCCTAGTATCAGAGTTTTAAAAGGTCACTCGAAATTTTGAGTTAAAACATGTGCGTGACACAACTTTTTCCGAATCGGACGCAATCTTTACTACAATTTATTAATTAAGTCAAAGATAGTCCTATAGTTAATTACTCCCTCTGTTCATAATGTAGGTTCATCTAGCTTTTTCACACCAAACAAGAGAAGGGTGAAATTGTCATCTCTGCCCCCATTAACTGCAGCATTGGAAAAATCAAAGAGGGAGAAGTAACTATATATGGCTATTTAATGAAGGGTATGACTGGAAAAATAGATATAAATGTGCATTGGAAGTGTAAATGAACTTACATTTTGATAAAAATGAAGAGGGCTAAATGAACCTACATTGTGAAACGGAGGGAGTAGAGAAAAAAGATGAAACTCTACGTCATAAAACACATCCATAGTCTAGCTAGACTAGATTGAAGACACCACTAACTAACATAGCTATGATAATACAAATTTGATACACGCTGGAGGGAACATCTATCCATCAAAGCCACCCACAAGCATCATCGTTATCACTATCAATTAGCAACTCAGCAACTCTAATTTCACCATCGATAACCACCAATGCACCGATAGTTGCAACGACTGCACTAAGCGCCCGCTAGACGAGGCACCACATCCGACTGATAACACAACAGTGAAAAGACAACTCTGATTCTTGCGACTTGCCTCGTTGAAGAGCAAAGCACCGCACACGCCTCGCGCCAGCCAAGACCACTGCAACAGCTGGAGTGCATCGCTCACCGATTCCACCCACCACGTGTCATCGTCGCCACCCTTGTCGCCCCTATGACACAACAACTTCGACTTCAACACATCGAGGTGAACTGATGAACAAGAAATCCAACTCAAACATCTAGAAGCCAACACCAAACTCATGATACACCACCCACTAACGCCGCTCATCTCCAGTTGTCGCACCACTGAGGGACCCAAGGCAGCCACCTCGACATCCATGTGTGTCCGCCGGTCTCGCCTAGTCGAAGCCGGCCAATTGGCAAAGAGCAGGGGCTCCGGAGCGATGCCTCAAAGAAGGAAAATGACATACAAAAGGAAAGACTAGGATCTAGGTTTTCCCTCAAAGGGAGCCGACTGGAGAGGAGGAGAAGAATTGTAGCCCCAAGAACAACGCCTCCAAGAAGGTGAATGGCGCCCGCAAACATTGTCATCATCACTTTCAACCAAGAGGTCAGAACAAGGCTTTCACCCGAAGATGTCAGTCCATCTGAAACCCTCCTCACTAGCCAGCCACGCCCTGTCCACGCCGCCCGCAGCACCCCCACCAAGGTAGATCTGTACGACATGCCAAATACTATCCGGGGACGATGCCCAACTTCCATGCACCCCATCCAGGCTGCAACTCGTGGGAGCTTGCGCACAGCCACAAAGGCCATAACTGGCGGCTCACATCCACCCGTTGCCAAACCTGCCAGCACAGCTGCTGCACATCACTAACCTGGAATGCACAGATCCGAAACCCGTGGCATCACCCCTGCCAACCTGCCCCCGCCGGCTTGTCCTAGCTAGTCTAGTCACATCAAGCAAGGCCGAGGCCACCGTCGCGAGCACCCCGACGCTCACAACCACCCTCCAGCAATTGTCAGATCTGGAGAGTCGCGTCGTACGGCGTAGCTACCAGCGCCCCACAACCATGTGACACAGCCCTACTATCGCGTTGCCAGGAGGGCACCGACGTGAGTAGCACAACCGAGCGCTTGTAAAACTGCATCTAGGCCCCTAAGATTAATTTTGGTGATTAATGACAAATAATTAAGGGACTAATGATCTTCAATGAGTGCATGAACAGGTTTAGTCCCAAGAAAAGCTCTAAAGAGAATCATCGACGACCCCTCAAAAGAAAAGGGAGAAAACGGTAAAATCTCAAGACGAATAGATTTCCAACTCTCATGTTGCGCAAGTCACCTTGAGTATAGTGAAAGAGCATCTAGGCCCCTAAATGGTTTTGATGGTTAATGGCAACCCAAACTGGAATCTAATATTTACAATGAGTGTAAGCAGGATGAGTAGGTTCTAGGAAAGGATGACCACCCAAAAGTACAAAGGTGATTTCCAGGACAAGGAGATAGATGTGCTAGGCAGCTGTGCCACAGCTGTGAAGAAGCCGGTGCTGTGCAAGGAGTTGCAAGCAAGGTGATGGTGGCTTGATGTGTCAAGGGCCGTGACTATAGTGGTGGATGCTGAAGTTTAGGTTTGCTAGTTTTCTTCAGTCTTTAGGAAACACCTGTACTATTAAGAAGGATGAAGTAACACTGATTCCTTGAGGTCAGTGGCCCTGTAACAACAGTTTTGCACAAGTGTGAAACTGGGTTGTGCTAGCACACTGCTGTGCTAGCTTCCTAAAACTCTAGAGCCAAAGTTACCTGTGTGGCACAGTTGTGTCACAGGTGAACTACCGCTCTATGACTCAGGTACATCTCTGTGCTAGGGGAGAGCTTGTAAATGCTAAGAGAACTACACTGCAATAGTATGTCTGCCAAGTCACAAGACTGTTAGAGGTTCTCTCCTAAGTAGGTATCAGAGTTAGTGTGTGCGCTGAGGGCATGTAGTGTGTCAAGACCGGGCTGAGTAGTGAGGCTACGTCAGTTAGGGTTTCACCTGTGTCAGCCTCCGATGACACAGGTGTCAGTCTGCCTGAGCTGGTTACCATTGTGCGTTGTGATTAGCTCTGTCACCGGTGACCCACTTAATCTTACGTGGCATGAGTGTAACAGTAGGTGCCTGTGGACTCTATATATAGAGGACCAAGGGAGGTCTCAGACCTCAACCTTTGCCAAATCTCTGCAATCCATTTCGACCGTTGCAAACCTTTTTTCTCCTGAACAGAAGCAAATCTTCTTAAGTCTTAGTTCAAGAGAGAGTTAGACCTTTGAGCAGTGAGCACTAGTTCCTCTAAGAGTTGTTGTTGCAGATTCTTTCTTGGAGTGTCTACTCCTAGACGGGTGTAGGAGTTGCTGTGACCACCCAAGCTTGTGTGGGCTGGTGCAGTAGTTTGTGAAGGTGATTTGAGGTCTACCTGCTGCAAGGCGAAAGGACTTCCACAAGCAAGAGAAAGAGACCTGAAAACTCAGATACTCGGAGAACAAGCACGATTTAGTGTTGGCGATCTCTTCGGAGTAGCCTCTCCAACGGAGACGTACCATCTCTGAAAAGAGTGGAAACTTCGGTTAAAAATCCCTTGTTTCTCTGAGTACTTTATATTCAGTACTAACTTGCTCATCTGATTTGCATGCTTATGTGATTCACTGTCATATTCAATCTAGCTGTAATTCTTTCTCATTGCCTGTGTTAATCTAGCTGTGTCACAGTTGCTATATTTCGTATCTCATATCTGTGCCAGTTATCTGTTACACAGCCATCTCATATCTGTGCCAGTTATCTGTTACACAGCCATCTGTCTTATTCATCTGTTTAGGGTTTTCTGTTTACCTGTGTTAGCCACCTGTGTGACAGCTGTGTGTTAGTTTACATATCAAATACTGCCTGAGTAGTTGACCTGTCACAAAGTTAGCTCAACCTTTTAACCTGTTAAGCTTTAATTTTGATAAAGAGAAGAATTTGCTTAAAATTGGTTAGCGTCTTATTTACCCTCCTCTAGTCGGTACCTACGATCCTTTCATATAGGAACACCGTACTATTAAGAGGGGTTTGATAAACATGTCATGAGAAGGCTCAATGCTAAGTACAAATCCTTTGTCGTCCAAAGTCAAAGGAAAAAAAACCCTATCTTGCAAGTCCAGAGAAATCCAGACCTCAGCCTGAACAGTCTGGCTAAGATTCCAACCAATTCAGAGGAGATCCGGACTTTAGCCTGGATAGTCCGGGTGAGGGTCCAGATCAGTACTAAATGCTCGAACGCTAGGCCCGTATAGTCCGGATGGTGGTCCGGACCCTATCCGGATTGCTACTGGACTGTCTGGATCTCTGCCCAAAGTGTCCAAGCACCGGGAGGGTCAGGGCTGGATCCGGACAGTCCGGGTATGTTTTCACCCTGTCCAATCAGTTTGTGGTCCTCTGCCACCTCAGCCAATAGTCGTTGGATTTCAAAATCTGGAGGGTCCAGCCCAAATCCGGACAATCCAGATTTTGGCAGATTCCCTCGCAAGGCTAGTTTTTTAGGGAAGCTCTGTATAAGCCCCCTGGCTCCAAGTAAGGGAAACTCTTTGCAATTCAGTTTCTGCATACTCAAGAGCATTTCTCTACTCCTTCAAGCACCAAGAGAGAATCCTTGTGAGGAAAAGAAAGATTTGAGCAATTTAAGATCCATTTCAAGCAAAGCATTGAGTTCTTCTTCAAGTGTTCATCAAGCTCATTTCTCTTGGACATTGGGGTCTCCTAGACGGTTAGGAGTCCTTGAGAGCTCATATCCTTTGTGGTGAGCCTCAAGAAGTTTGTGTAGGCTGAGATTCGCCTCCGTGGGGGAAGAATCACCAACAAGAAGTTGAGAAGACGCAAGAGCGTCCTCGAGGGATAAAAAGTTTGAAAGGATGTCGGCTCTTGATCAGGTGTTATCAAGCTCCCTGACGGAGACATAGGATTCCCCAAGAATCCGAATTTCGGCAACAAATCTCACGTCTTCCCTTTGGTTACTTCTTCTCGCATTTACATTTTGCAAGTTTTGCTTATATTGATATATATTGATCTTACTTCTGAAATAGCTAGTTCATCATTGTGCTCATATCATTCTTGCTCTAGATAATCGTAACTCCACATAATTGCAAGAATTGTTAAAAATTAATTAAAATTGTTTAGTCACCTATTCACCCCTCCCATCTAGGCCGACATCTTGATCCTTTAGCTTGGCCCCCAACAGTTTTGGATGGAAACGTGTCACACCCTGATTTTTGTAAACTTGGAAAATTAGGGTTTACTAAAAGTTTGGATTTTCATTGTCATCTCATTTAGATTTCCATTGTGTTTATATTTCAGATTTTTTTCTCAATTATGAAATTGGTACCTATAATCTTAAACTTTTCCTCCAACCAAAAAGTTGGCAATATCTTTCATCATCATCAAAAGATCATGGGGGAAGCCTCATATCATTACTCCCTCTTATTTTCCATTTCTAATATTTTATATTCTTTTTCCCGAACATCTAACCCAAAATCTCCCCCTATTAAATATTTGAGAGAATATTCCCAGAATCAGAGGAATATGATCTTTGAACAGTATATGCCCTTTTTTCAAAATTCAAAAATAGAAATAAGGCCGACTCAATGTTCTATTATCACATGTGAACATTTTGCCTCTAAAAAATTACCATACAATTACACAAGCCTTCTAACATCAATCCAAACCAGTTTTCAAAATTATGTCTTGACCCACAGCACAAACATTTCAAATGGTTTCAAATTTTAATTTGAACCATTTTTGAAGTTAGGTTAATGTCCTAAGTTTTAATCATCAATTATTTTTAATAAATCCAAATAACATCATTATTGCCTCCTGAATAAAAATGACAAGTCCCATCATCTGCAAGTTCCTAAGTATGCTAGAAATTTTAATTTTAACTTGAGTAATACACTCACTGTTTGGCTCCTATTCAATTTCCACTAGAGCCACCTCTCCTCTACCAACCTATTCACTCTCCCCTCGCTGCCAGTGGGCCCAGGGATCCATTGGACAGCCTCCCCACATCTCCCACTTTCTCTTCTCATGCTGGAGGCCGCTGCCGACGCTGCAACAGTGCGCAGAGCATGCACTACGCACGTCGACAGTGACATGCACTTGTGCCCGCCAGCTGCAGCAGCCACCCAACATGCCACCAAGTCCACCATCGTGCCAAGGGACCCGTCGACACAATGCCACTTGGTGCACCCTCCCCTCTAATCCTTTACCACAACACAGTACCGTGCACAACGTGTGTGCCAGGCTGTAGATGCGACCACACCTGTGTCAGCACCCGGTCCCTCTCCATAGTGTGCCACAGTGCATCATCGCGTCGCCCACACTGGCATCGACCTTCCTGCTTCACCCACACCCATTACCTCTCCTGCCTCCCAGATGTCTTGTTATCATGCCAGCCGCCGCCGCTCCATGCACCGGTTCACCCAGTACTGACGCCCGGCCATAATAGCTCTCTATAAGCCCATCTATCCCATGCGCTCCACTCCCGCACCCCTTCCCGGTGCTTTGCACCCACCAACTCCACCTGAGCCCCTCTCCTTCGTTGGTCCGTCGAGAGGTGCTACTACTGTCGATCCCTCGCTCGTCGACACCATGGTGGGCTCTACCCCAATTACTTGCACGTAAGGCATCCCTATCCCTTCTAAGATTCTTCCCTTTCTCTTGTTTATCTAGGAAAGCCATCACCGGCGAATCCCCAACCTTGTTGCCGCCACTGAGATCTGTCGTCATGATCGTCGTTGTTTCGGTGATCATCGGCGTCAGCCGCCACGACCAACTAGCCCACCTCACCTCCTTGACCTTGACTTGGTCATCGTTGCCGCTGGATGCACAACCGCTTGCCGCTGGTAAGGCTCACCCAAGCCATCTGTCTCTCTTGTCTCTTTTTCTCTCTCTTATAGCCACGAACAAACCGACAGCGCGTGAAATTGCACTGAAACTCTAGATCAAGTTGATGTCTCACTGATCGGTGGGCCCAAGTGTTGAACTTTCTTTTAAAACCATGTTTAAACCTCTGTCCCACTAACATCAGGGCCCACAAGCTAGCTCCTATTTAATTAAATCATAACCCTCCAGTTTATGTATTCCCTAAGGAAATGTGTCTTCCGGCAAAATTTCAATAGCTCTTTTCTCCCCCGTTATTACTCCGATAGACTCCATTCTTTTTTATATATTCATCTAAAATCAAATCCTATCCAATAGTACAAATTAAATAATTTTAATAATTTTTATACATTCAATGTACTCACATGACTTATTGATTTGGTCAGATATGGAAGAATGGCAGTATTTCTGTGATTGTTCCGACAGAAATTACGAGAATTAAGGCGCAATCCTAGTAATTTGTCTGTGGGCTTATCATATCACTGGGTCTAGAGTTATCTTTCTGTTTACTTTTGCTGCAAGACTTGATGCTATTCCGCCTTTACGGCTTATTATGTAAATCTCGATCATATTGGTTGGTACATCATATTATTATGTGGATGGTGTAATATTTACTTCGATTGTAGACAGTAGCTACTAATTATGGAACTATTATTAGTAAAACATAGAGGCTAATCTAACCATCAAGATCGGGTCCAGACAAAATGCGCGCGCTAGCGAAAACAAGAATCCCCACTATCTTAGGCAACGATGCTCGCTGCCACCGCGACAAAAGCTAGCGGCGACGGATGGTGGCGGCAATGCTTCTCGGGTCATTCAAGCTGAGCAACCCCGGAGTTGAGAGAATAAGTGGGGTGAGGTTGCATGACATGACTTTGAGAGCAAATTTGATAGGCGTAATATGAAGCCATACCCAATATCATGCACGATAAAGTACACAATTAGTTTAAAACTTCGAATAAGCTCAACAGATAATGTCGGGTAGCGGCCAAATGTCGGCTCTCAAGCAATACATACCAAAGCCGCTATTTAAAACGCAGCATGACAGAGCCTCGTACCATTGACAAAAATTTATATGAGCAACAGAATTTTGTAACGCAAAATGTGCATAACTCCAAATACTCATCTCCACTTTCATATTTATGTAAACTAGTAATTGTACATGTACAACTTACGTTTTGACTAACATAAATTAAACGTAAAAAATATATTCTAACATTTATAAACATAATTTCATATTCCTATGAAATATGAAAGAAAGTGAACACCATTATTCCTATGAAATATGAAAGAATAATGAATATATATTGACAAAAAAAACATCGAATGTAACCAATGATACAATACAAATACTTCTCGCCCAATCTATTTTCCATTGGCGGATTGTCCTGGATTGCAGCGGCGAGAAGGACATGCCGTCGATGCCAAGGTCGGAGAGCAGCACGTCGATCTTGTCGATGTGGCACAGCTTCCGCTGGCACTGAGCTGTTTCGGCTGGCGGTGGTGGTGGGGCCGTGTGAGGAGGATATCACCAGCTACGGCGACGTCGCCCCCTCCGCGCCGCGGCTACGTGCGCGAGGTGGAGGGCCCGTGTGGAGGAGGCTGGTATAGAGGAGGAGGCAGCAGAGATCATTAGGTGGTAGGGGGAGGGCGGCGTGGTCCTCGATAGTTCCGCGGCGTTGGACGATCGCGGCAAGGTGGCGCTCGACGATGGTAGGCGCTGACGGTGGGAGAAATGGGGCAGTGGCGGTGCAGAAGGGGGCAGCAACGAGAGGAGATGGACCCGCCCCTGTAGTCCGCCGCCGTGCGTCCCGTACGCCTTCGCCACCGCCGGGGCTCGCCAGCTTCTTGTCGGTAACTGTGTCACTTGTGGAGTGAAAGAGACAGTGATGCACGAGCGATGTGCTGAGAGGGTGGCAAAGGGAGGTCGGTATCAGGAGAGGATGACGTGGCCTGGATCAACGTAGGAGAGGATTAGGGCTTCATCAGATGGTATAACCAGATTTTTTTAATTAAATAAGGGTAATGATAGGTAATTATTTATCAATTTTAAGTGAATGTAATGATAGGTAATTATCTAGAATTTTTTTAAAATATTATTTTTTTCCCGTAAATCACAGAAGTACAACATGAAATGGGAAATTTTCAAAAATCTCGACTGGTCGGCCGCACAACTGCCAAAACGGAGCAATCGGCGTACCGAAAACCGAATACATACTCGGTCGGCCTCTAACAGGTCGAAAAGATCTAGTTGGCAACCCCTTGGCCCTCTAGTCGGCAACCCGCTGGCCGACTTGGCTCAAGTCAGCAACCCGTTGGCCGACTTGGCTCTAGTCGGCAACCCGTTGGCCGACTTGGAGCTAGTCAGCATTAACCAGCCCTGTCGGGGCCCGGAATCGCACCTGACTTAGGGAACGAAATTCTGTCAAAGACCGAGAAACCACATAACGTGGACACACGTTACCTCGCGTGTATCCGCTATGACGGGTCCGACACCGAACCAGCACCGCATACGAACTCAACCTGACCACCTGGTCGTATGTCTCACTGCTGGTCCAGCCGGCCAGAAACAGATATCATTCGATAAGCCAAATACTATTCCGAACACCCTGTAGGGAGGTAACACCATTCAGCTGCGATGAGACTTGCATTCGCAAAGAGGAGCCCGGTGTTCGTGTCCACACCCTAACCCAATCGGCCGAAGCACGACTGGTGGGTCACCCGAAGGCCCGACACGACACCCACACCCTGCCCAGCTGGCATTCGCATCTCAGCTGGCGGGTCACTTAACTTCACGATCGCTAGACTCACACAGAGGAATGAATATTAACTCTCTATTGCCGTTTCATACACTTCATCCATACACGCACGGTGTATGAAGCGACGTGGTGAACAGCTTGATAAACATAACATAAGCTCTACAAAAGGATTTAGCAGATAAATAACACATTCCTTATACATGGGCAATTACTTATATTACAATCAAGGACCTGTAGGTCGTAAGAATCAATAAGATAAACAACGGAAGCAATAAGAAAAGTGAACCCGATGGTCCAGAAGACCATCAATAACCCAACAGATACCCACAAGATCTTTTAGCTGGAGAGGCAACAAATCGAGCAGAAAAACACGATATTCATCACCACCAAGCTCACCTGCGGAAATAGAATTTCCTGTGAGTACTTTCGTACTCGCAAGTTGCTACTTATTCCAATCACTTGCACCCGGCATGGGATGTTGGACAACCCCACACCATATATTTCCAACTAAACATAACATGGCATTGATGAGAAATAAAGATCATGGCAGCAGCAGAAATGCGGTAAATTACCATAGTCATGCTAATAGATAGGATCAACATCAAGTAATATGGCTCATAACATAACAGAATTAACATCAGCCAACCCAACATCAGATCCAACCGATCAGTCATAATAAAACAACAGGAACTCTCGATATGACCCCAACAGATCATCATCAACCAGTTCAATTCCAAACAAGAGGCCTTGGTTGGTCGATGACCCCATAAAGATTCTCTTGGTCCGGTTCATGAGGATAGCTAGTCCACCATGGGCGGGCACCAACCAGACATCAACTATGGTCCTCGGCACAACCAACTGCCTCGCGGCTTTTCAGGGAGCATCAAGCGAGGGTTCACGGCTGTACCTCCAGTAAACTCGACGTAGGGCTCGAGCGACCCCAACATTGTACAGACGCCCTCCAACCATGCTCCCTCGTCTCTCATCTCATTTAAGAGTTCCAGTTAATTAAGGCATCGAATTATGATTCAAACATCCATAATCAATTAGCAGACAATAACAAACAGGCATTCAACACCCAATCAGTAGATAGATAATTGGAATTTTCAACAAGCAGCAGAGCTTGCCTGAGAGCTTGGTGAAGATATGCAAAAGAGAGCCGAACACCTTGAAGAGGCGAATCGCATCTAGCATAACAAAAGGCGACTCTAAGATGCTATGATGGGCATGGCAGAAATGCATGAGCTGCAACTACGGTAGATTAAGGTGAAGCGTGAAAATTAATCTAAGCCTGGTCGGTTGCTATTCATTATACCTTTTGGTTTAGCTTTACTTGTGAGATAACTTTAATTGTGGATAAACCTAGAATATGGATGCATACATGATGAGTAATGTGCACTAAGAAAATGCTAATTGTACAATCAACGGTGAGGCTCACTTTAGATAGTGCATCATGTTAAACTTTAGATGGCATGTTAATAACATATGAGGGATTCATAATGTATGTTAAATATGCCAATCATGATCGTGTAAGTTAAAGCGAGGTGTTATGGGTTAAAATGGGATTTATGATTTGTAACATCCCCAATTTCAGTTCCGTTGATTGTGCATCATGGCATGCATTCATGACATTAAAAATGAGGGAAAATTGAATTTTTCAGATCACCGAGGAAAATCAACCCTAATTCGCATAGGAGGATTAGAAGGGATTCCAAAACCCTGGGTTAAAATGTCTGGAACGAAAGTATTTCACAAATGTATTCCAAATGATGCCTTTACTTATAAGTCAGTGGGCAAACACTTGGATAATCACAAATTAGTTTTGGAATTGATTCAAAATTGATTCAAATGAATTGTGAAACTAGTTTGAACTGGTTTGAATTATGAAGCAGAATTGGAATCAGTTTGAACGGGAATTTGAAATCTAAAGAAGGGCTTGAAATCCATTTGAAATTGCAAACCAAAATTTAAGAGCATAATATTTGAGTTGGAACTCGGTGGAATTTGCAAAACAGATTTGAAACTGTTTTGAATTGGAGCAAATTAGCAAAACAGGAAATTAGAAATAAAAGAAACAAAAATAAAAAGAAAACCTCTCTCTCGGATGGGCCACATCTACCTCGGCCCGCCCCCTTTTTCCTCCCCAGCCCACCCCGGCCTGCCCGCGCCTCCTCTTTCTTCTCCCTCCTCCCCATTCTCTCTCCCCGCCGCCCATGGTTTTCCTCCTCCCGTGCCTGCACTCTTCCCCGCCGCGTGGCGCGCACCTCCTGCCACCCGTGCCACCTCGCGCCGCTGCTCACCTCCCCTTAAAGCTTCCCCTCGGCCGCTTCGCGCCCCTCTCTTTTCCCCATTTTCTCCACCGCTTCGCTCCGGCCGCACTCCAGCGCCGCCCAGTCGACCCCCGGTTCTTCCGCCGCCTCGACGCCGTCTGTCGCCGCCTCACCAGGCCACCCCGAGCCCCTCCGCCCCGCGTTCTCCACCCCTCCTCGCCGCCTCCTCTGGAACTCCGCCATCGAGCTCCCTGGCCGCCCCTCTTCTCTCTGGTGCTGCTCTCGCCCTCCGTTGCCCCGCCCTGGCCACCGTCGTTGAGCTCGCCGAAGCCCAGCTCCTCGCCACCCCGATCGCCTCCTCCTCTCCCCCTCGCCGCGCTGCTCCAACCCCCATCTCCACCGCCAGCTCCGCCCCTCCGTCGCCTCAGTCTACCCCGAGCTACCCCGCCGTCTCGTCGCCATCGCCTCAAGCCGAAGCCCCGGAGCTCCGCCTGGCCTCCGTCCTCGCCGCCCCGGTCCAGGGCCGGAGCTCGCCTCCCCGTCGCCGCCCCACGCCGCCTCGGCCGCCCTCGAGCTCCCCGTCGCCCCCTCCCCCCGGCTTCGCCCGAGCCACCAGCTCCGCGCCGACCCGAGCCTCGCCGCCGGCAGCGCCGCAATGGACCAACCGCCGGCCGGACCGAGCCCCAGGTGGCAGCTGGTCCCGACCGGTCGGTCGAGGCCGTTTAACCGGTGGGTTAGGGCTTTAATTCCCCCCATAATTAGTCGGTTAGGGTATATTTAGTAGTGTAATAATTATTGTCTGTGATTAATGCAACTAATAATGCTGATGATTGCAATTTATGGCTGATCTGACATATTAATAACCCGTATTAATGGCTAACAGTGTATTAATTGAGTTAATTGAATGTGTGTCTATGACATATGGGTCCCGCACGTCAGGATTTAAGAAAAAGATTAATAGAAAAGAAAAGGAATATGACAAGTGGGCCCCACTTGACATAGGCTCGGTCAATTTTGACCCCAGTTGACCCAGGGGCCCACCTGTCATACTCTGGAGCTAGGGTTAAGCAGAGTAATAAAAGTATTTCTGTTTAGATGTTAATTTCTTTGCTGAGAAAAATACAACAAAGGGTTTAAATCTTCTAAAATTCACAGAAAATTCATCTGAACTCAGAAAAATGCAAATAATATATCAAAATGTTCAGAAAAAGAAGAGCTACTCAAATATATCATTGTCATCCATGTTTGCATGCTAGGAAAAATAAAATTTGCTAAAACTCCAATTAGGGTTTCCAGAATAGCTGGAGAAATTCGGAACGCGATAATTTGAGCGTCCGGACTCCGATTAAACTGATTCCACTTGCATTAGCTTCGATTTTGCATCCTTTAGGACATGGCATACATTGCATCTCATGCCGATGTTTTCCAACATTGTATTTATTGTTTCGTGTATTTCGTTTCGGTGTTGTCGCTCCTCCCGATAGGACCGGACGATCTCGACGAGTATAACTTTGAGCAGGATCAGGGCATAGTAGCGGATCAGCAAGGCAAGCAGCCCCCTTTGACCATCTTGCGGATAACCCATTATTTGCAACTTACTATTTGTTTTCAAAATCATATTGCATGCGTTCCACTGATATTTTATGCTAAGTGTGAACCCTATCCTTTGCATGAAAACTTACTTTGTCGCTCAATCAACACCACCGACCCTCCCAACCTACTTAGAGTGGCTTACTTGTTGTGTTAATATTGCTTATATAGCTAATGATGCTTAGCCATGCTTAGCTGTGTAAAAGTTGTAATTCCTGGGATGGCAGATACAACACAACACTCTGGATGGGTAATCGGTAGGTGGGTATTCACCGGGAAGTGCTTAATAAACCTGACTAATATCAATCGGGCTAAGACGAGAGGCCATGCTGGAAGCATGGTGGGTTGTCTCGTTTCTCCCACAAGGACCGGTTCCCGGTGTCCTTTCGAACCAAGATTTGCGTACTTCTACGCGGGTGGTATAATGGGCCACCCACGAGCGAATAACCTGTCTAGGCTTAGGATATGAGCCGCATAGTTTGCCGTTTTCGTGAATTGGGTGCGTGGAAAATGAGGAGGTGGTGTGATGCAACAATATAGGAGTGAGGGTTACACACGGTCCGGGACCGGAGATGTATCACCTGCCACAACTAGTGGGACCGCGCCGAAGTATCGGCCGAACTGTTGTTCGCAGATTAGCCCATTAGGGCGGCTCATACCTAAGTCGAAAACATTGTAAAGGTCATGTTCAATCACCCTCCGCCAGCACACCTCGTGAAAGTGTGTAAATCGCGATGGCATTAGGAGTCGATTGATACGTGTAGGTAAAGATGTACACCCCTGCAGGGTTTAAACTATTCGAATAGCTGTGTCCGCGGTTATGGACAGCTTGGTAAGAATCCGCATCGAATTAGACAAGTATAACCTTAATATAAAACCTGCCAACTCTAAGGATGTGGGTTAGCGATCGATTTCTCCCTGGTGGTCGAGAAAGGATCGAGGGTTTGCTGTGTTCAGTGGTCTGCTTTAAGTTTTACTATGCAGTTTCAACTCATCTTGTTTACAAAATATTCCAGTAGACGGATTTCAATCTATTACAGGTATTGTCAAAGGCACAAAATTAGCTTTCTGCAAAATAGTCCACAAATAGCCCCTTCTTGATACCTGATGCATCTATTATTATTTTCCCCTGTAAGTCTTGCGGAGTACATTTTGTACTCACCTTGCATTCGTTGATAATATTTGTGTGCAGAGGAAACCGCTCCCGCAGCAGAGGGTTTCTACGTTGAAATCGATCCCGACACCAACTAGTCGCTGGGGATCCCAGGCAGTGATCCTGCCCAGGGTTCAGCAGCCTGGTTATTTCTGCCGCCATTTTGGCCCGACCTTTAGGCTTCTCAGCCAAACTTAATCTTCCGCTGTGTAAGCATCTTTGATTGTATATATGTTGTTAAGTTTCGGAACAGCTAGCATTATTGCAGTTCGGTCATAGAGTCTCTGTGATGGTACTGGCTTGTTCTCCCCTGTGTCATGTGCAATGCGTGAATGATTGAAGTACGTGATGCAGGGAGGATTTCAGGTTTTATATCGTAGAGCTATTAAGTCTAGTCACCCCTGTGAAGTGACTCTCCACTGAGATGTTGGGAGCTATATCACCCTACTCCAGCCGTGCATTTATTTGCCGGGACGAGGTCGGGGTTGATGCTCCAGCTCAGTGGGAAAGAGTGAGGAGACTATATCACCCTACTACTCTGTGCATTAGTTTGCCGGAGTAAGCTTTGGGGTTGACGTCTCGGGCTATTCGGAGCCATATCACTCTACTCCTCTCGGATGAATCCCGAAGAGTTGAGGTTGGGGTTGAAGCTTCGACTTAGCGGGTGATTATTCCTAAAGCTCTCCGTTATGGAATCTGGGGTCCGACATGATTTCATACGTTTCATACCGATGGTATGTGTGAGCTAGTTGTTAAAATGGTAGGATTAATAACAGGGGTTGATTCACTCAAACTCTTATAACATATATACAACAAGGTTCTTAACAGTTTCCGTACTTTAACTTTGTCATTAGCATGGTAATTTTAATTACTTTTATTTGCACCTTCAACTAAAGAGGAATCTGGGCAGCAGAAAGAATTTGGTCATAACCTAAGAATGGCTCATCAGATTCCAGCAAGAAGATACACAAATCGAAGCTATGGGCAGCGCCTACAACTTATCCTTTAGGGCTTAGCTCGGGTTAACCCAAGGAAGGGCACCTAAAAGACCTCGGAAAGCTTCAGACATATAGACAATCTACAACAAACAACTATCGGGAATCGCCCGAATCGACGAGATCCATCACGTCGGCACTAAGGTATCACATGCACGAGTATTAAGAAGTTACCCTTGACGCGCAGACATGATGTAAGCACCAATGACGATGCCGGAGTTGCGGATCGGGCTTTGACTCAGCACGAGGTCCTTCCCCTCCATCTTCCTTTCTTCTTCCTCATCTCCGTCTTCTTCACGATCCCATCAACATCTCCTCATCCGTCTCACCTTGACCGGCGACTGGAGCATGGGGAGTGGGAGCTCGGGCCGGGGCGTGGCGGCCCGCGGGAGGTGGCCGACCGAAGTGGCCACGGGGCGCGGCGGAGGGGCAGGAGGAGAGGAACGGCAGCGCCCGAGCTGGATCGGGCCAGCGACGCACCCGATGGGGCGGCGGCATCGGGAGAGCCGGGAGCTGAGGAGGGAGGAGGAAGGGTGGCCATGGCGGGGAAAAAGAAGGGGGAGGTGCGGCCAGCCGGGGCGAGCTCGCCGGTGATGGCGGGCTCAGGCGGCGGAGCCGAGGGGGGCGGAGGCGCCGGCCTCGCCCGAAGGCAAGGGCGGCGGCGGCTTGGCTAGCGGCAGCGGCGGGGGTGGCTCGAAGGCAGAGGGAGGCAGTGGCGCGGCGGCTGCAACCTGCTCGCCGGCGACGAGGCTCGCCGGCGGCGGATGAGCCAAAGGGGAGGGGAGAGGCGGCGTGGAGTGCCGGGCTGGGGTGGCCCGAAGTGCCCCCTGGCCCATTTAGATTAGGGTTTTCCTTTTTTTTCTTTTTTTTTCTTTTTGTGCTGGGCTGTTACAAGCCCGACTCAGTCGGCCCGGCAACACACACGCCAGCACACACACACGCACGGCTTGGAGGCGAGCGGCGGTAGCGGCATAGCTTGGAGGCGAGGGTGGCGGTCGAGGACGCGGCGAGGCGAGCGCGGCAGCCGGGGGGCGGCCGGCTAGGCGTTGGAGAGAGAGGAGAGGAAGAGAAGAGAAGAAGGAGAAGAAGAGAAGAAGGAGGAAGAAGAGGAGAGGAAGAGAAGAGAAGAGAAGAGAAGAAGAGAAGGAGGAAGAAGAGGAAGGAGAAGAAGAGAAGAAGGAGGAAGAAGAGGAGAGGAAGAGAAGAAGAGAAGGAGGAAGAAGAGGAGAGGAGGCATTGCGGGTTTTTTAGTCGGTTAGGTAAACCCCAATTGCGAAAAAAATTATCGATTTAGTTTATTAATTATAGAATTTTGTCTTGTGTAGCTTAGTATTAGCATGGTAGCTTAGTGTTAGAAATAATATTAATATGTTAGGTATATAAGGTGTTAGAATAATTTACCTGCGGCGTTTTAGATACTGAATTCCATCTATGATCGCATATGTCATGATTTGATCATATAGTTGACAATTTTAGGAAATAGTTATACAGAACTAGAAAATATAAAATTAATGGAAGTGGACTACGATTTTAGAATAATAGAAGTGGACTACGTAGTTAAGAAATAGTCGTCAACCTAGTTTTATTATTATAGATCAGTTCAATACATGTAGTTAACTCAGTAGAGGAAGAAAGCCACGGCAATAGCAGTAGCAGCAGACAAGGAGCCGAAAGAACTGTGCGCTCTACCTGGTATTGACCCGCCCGGTGTTAAGAGGAAGAAGGGTGGACGAATCAAGACCTTCTCCGTGTGGATCGAGAATGAGCTGAAGGAAAGATGGTTCTTGCTCTTTGACACTCACGGTGAGAGGTACGGTATCATGACAACCAACCTGGCGGAGGTGTACAATTGGGTACTTCGCGGACAACGCGGTTTACCCTTAGTTGCTATCATGGAGAGCATACTTCATGGGACAATTCGATACCTCCAAGAAAGGTATCAGACAGCTGCATTGCACATGAGCACCTACACTGTAACTCCTTTCAGTGCGACGGTCATGCAGTACATAGAGCAGAAGATAGCAAAGGAGAAGATGCACACCGTCATAAGGATTGGCAACCTGCAACATAGGTACGAAGTTCGACTACGGGATAAGACAGGTTTTGGAACCACAAATGAGGTTCGGACGTTCGAGGTTGCTTTCGGGTGTGAAGAAATTTCAACCTGTAGCTGCACATGCAACAAGCCTTTTCTTCTACACAAGCCGTGCTCACATGTGCTAGCGCGTGTGGGCTAATTGGTATGGACTCTATCTCTTTCATGTCACCGTATTATTTAAAGGAGGCCGTCCTTGCAACATGGAGCGGTGAAATGGCTGGATTCTGTTCTATCGACAACTTCACCAAAGTAGAAGAGGATCAAAGGGAATTCATACCGCGATGGAGCCTACTTCGTCAGAACAAGGGGCGGTGTAGAGTTGGTCGAATTCGTAACGACATGAATGAGTCAGAGGTTGGGGGGCCTACAAGGCAGTGTTTGCATTGTGCTGCTTATGGCCATCGGAAGAAACATTGTCCCAAGTTAAAGAACCAAGCGGGAGGTGATCCCACGGCAAGTACATCGGTAGTCTCTTCTACTGGGGCTGGACGAGGGTGTGGATAGATAGCGGACGTGCAGGACCCCAGCGATGTCCCACCCAGGAGTTGGGGATCAGCCGTTCTTTCGGCCACTACGCGCGCGCTATGTGTCGCCTGCACGAGGACTATGACGAAGCCGTCGTTGCTGGGCTGCCCTCTTCTGCTGCAGGTTAGTTGTTTGTAGTTGTATGTTATGAATATTTCAAAATATATTAGCGTCATTACATACTTTGTAGGTTTGGTCGTACGAGCGTTTCCCTATAGGGAGACCATTCGTGAACGCGGACGAGCCTTACGGAGTTGAGTTGTACCATAACAACCCACTCGGAGGACCTACTTTCAGTTTGCTGTGGACACGGCGTCGGGTAAGTTCGTGCCTACAACCCTACATACTTTTTCTATATCCATTTGATTGTTGCCACTTACGTTATTGTACTCTCATGCTACAGCCACAGTTCGCGTCTACACAGCTGAGAAACTGCTACCTCGCGTTCACGGAGTAGTTCGACTTTTTGCCTCACGAGAAGGTCACGTGGGAGCCTTACATTGAGGAGGCTAGGCTCTATCATGCTCCCCACGGCCTTTCTCCATTATGCACTAGGGACGAGGCATACTGGATGACAAGGAAGAAGGTTGTCTTCGATATCTTCGTTGAAGACTACGCTGTGCATCATGTGATGCGACAGTTCGGCCTAGACCATGACGGACCACCGCCACACACAATTTCTCTGGATCGTGCCACGCATGGGTACGTCTCATTTACCTTGCTATTATTGAATCAACAAAATTACTTACATATCTAAAGCATTCGAAATTTGGATTTTTACAGCTGGTCTCGTAGAGGGGGGGTGTGTTAGGGCACGGGGAGTGGACACAACTCATGCACCCTTACATTCAAGCTTGGGGGGAGGCTACAGCGGACTGTTGGGAGGAGTCTAGGGCCTTCGACCTTCAGGCCCATCGGGCTTACCTCTAGTGGTATGTTGGTCGTACTCGCATTTTCTTTCTACCACGCATGGAGCGTGAGGAGATCTAGCCAGTACGGACCACAGATTTGTACCCACTAGACAGTGCACGTTTGAGGGTCAATGCGGTACGTTCTACTACGTGTTTGAAAATATATGTTATACACTCTTTTCGTTTCTGACAACTTCTTATGTACGTGCAGACTGAGGTGGCACGTGAGCTTCACGACCACATCACGATCGCATTAACGAGCTCGAGCTCTTCACATAGGACAAGAGAGGACTCTACTGCGTGGTCTTGTGCAGAGGAGTTGTGCAGTTTGCTCCACGCTCTTTCGTGCACACAAGCGTCAGATGTGGTCGACCAGCAGAGAGGACGTGGAGCACACCTCCCTTGAAGGCTGTCCGTGATGCAGCCTACTCCCCCAAGTCCTTCACAGGCCGGTGGGTCGTCCTGGCAGGCGCCGCAGCAGGAGGTCAGGCAGCTGTTTCCCTGGGACATGCCATCGAGCTCTCAGCGCACACCTACATAGATTCCATCCATGATTCCCACACCTGGTACGTAATCTTTTGCTGCTTCCGTAATAGATTCAACATTTTTACTCACAATCATGAGCTATTGTCTCGCACAGGTTTTGTTCCTATGTCACAGGGAGGAGGAGGTTCGGACAGCCCGTCTCGATACTTCCTGAACACTCACACTACTGCAGATTGACCCTCTGCTAAACCCCCTACACTGACAGGCACACACCGGACCGTCGTTGGAGGGGATCACCACTGACGGGCACCTAGCGGCTCATTAGTAGAGGCGACTGGCAGCCCGGAAGGGGGGACCTCCACTGACGGGCCACTAAGGCAACCGTCAGTGGAGATGCAACCAGGGTGCCATAGTTGACGGATTGTCTCCACTGACGGGTGGTACTTACGTGCCTGCCAGCGGAGATGTGGTCTCCACTGACGGGCTCTGTGTCTGTCCGTCAGTGGTGATACCTCTAGGGCTGACTGGGCAGGTAGGTCAACCACTGACGGGCTCTGTTTGTGTGCCCGTCAGTGGTAACCTGGCTATATAAAACCAGAGGCGACGCTCGCTGCTGGCCAGTGCTCGTGTGCCCACTGGCCAGCAGCGAGCGCCGCCGCTGTCGTCCCATATGCTGCCGCCGCCGCCGCCACCCACCCCACACACAAACACTCCACTCTCCCCACCCCTCCTCCTCTCCCTCTTTTCTTCCTCCCCAAACTCAACAAACCCACAAACACTCCCCTCTCCCCAACCCTCCTCCTCTCCCTTCTTTCTTCCTCCCCAAACTCAACAAGATTTCTCTAGATCTAAATCTCTCTTCCTCCCCAAACCCTCCCCTTTCTCACCTATTTCTAGATCTCTCTCTCTCCAACCCAACAAGATCTCTCATCTCTCCCTCCTCCTCTCACTCTCTCCATAGATCTCTCTTTCCTCCCCGGAGTTCCATTCCCTCGCCGAAAAGATCGGTAATAATGCTCTCTTTGGATGAATAAGATACAAAAGTGTTCTTTTCATCTTGTATATGTATTTGATGTGATTGCCGGCCATCTCGTGTCGTAGGGATCGATCGATGGATCGCAGTTGGATGTACGAAAACCGGACGACAGAGAGTTGGGCTATGGCTTTGAATGATCTCTTGATGTCGCCGAGCGAGATATGAGGAGAAAAGGTGGCACGAAGATTTTTTGTCCGTGTCACGATTGCAAAAATTTGGTAATGTTCGATACGAGAGGGAGGGTGACGGTACATTTAGCGCTTAAGGGTTTCATGTCAGGTTATACACGTTGGATATGTCACGGTGAGGAGGAGGAAGATCAAGTGTTACAGCAGGACGCCGAACACGGAGAGGACGAAGAAGACGAGGGGAGTTTCGAACCTAACGTCGAAAAAGAAACGGGGAACAATTTGGCCGATATGGTGCAGGACGTTCACATGGTGGAGCAGGTGGTGATAGATCCTGGTGAAAGGGATCTCAGGAGTCGACTAGAGGGGGAGTGAATAGGTCGGCTCTAGAAATTATAATGCCTAATGGGTTTCTCTTCTGGAGATAGGTCAATCCTAGAGAAAATATATGCAACTGATGCAGGTAACTGAGACTCAGCAAGATATATCAGATAAACACCAGACACTCAGATAGCAAACTCAGCTGATGTAGAACAAGTTATACTCAGAGCTAACTGAGTCTCAGGTGTGAGAGTCAGGTGAGTGCATCAGATGACGTGAACAGGAAAGGTACTAGTTTTAGCAAGAGCTAACTGAGTCTCAGGTGAGGAAACTCAGTTAGTGTGCAACAGATAAAGGTGCTCTAGTGATCTAAGCATGCATAGATAACAGAATAAATAAGAGCAGATCACAAGACAGATAGTAAAGCACACAATGGTTTGTTTTACCGAAGTTCCTACTTCTTGCGAAGCAGTACGTCTCCGTTGAGGAAGCTGTTCTCACAACCGGCACCAAACCGTGCTCTTTCCTCGAGTACCTTTCTTGTGTGGAATCCTTTTGATCTTGCTGCTGCAAGACAGGCAGACCCGAATCGCTTTCAGAGACTCTTGGTGGCAGCCACACAAGACTTGGCTTGCTCACCAACTCCAAGAGCACTCTCACTCTTGGAGGAACCAGTACCTCGAATGCTACACCTGAAGGACTAAGAAACTCTCTCTCACGATGGATGCACGCAGGCAACACTCACTTGGAAACCTAGAGCTCTTTCTTTCTCAACAGGTTGCTTTCGGGTTAGAGGCAAAGGTTAGGTAAAGGTTCAAGATTGAAAACCTCCCCAGGTTCCCTATTTATAGGGTCCCTAGCAGCTAGCCATTACCCTCATGCCACGTCAGATAAAGAGCACCAGACCTAACCTGTCTGAGACTCAGCTAACATGCACCTCTGGTAACCTACTAGCCACGGCTGAGCTACCCACCTGAGTCTCAGATGCCAAACTCAGGTGGACTCGGTTGCCTCAGGCAGCACCTGAGCACAACTCTGGCCGGCTCACTACAAGCCTACAACTGACCAGAGAGCAATGGCCTCGCCACAGTCCCTGACCAGCTCGCTTAGACCCTTGGCACTGGTTCCAAGCTTCTTCACCGAAGATGACTGCCCTTGTAGACGCACAGCCAACCCTTGGTCCAGATCCACCAGCTTCCTAGCTCCTCCAGGACTTATCAGGCTTGCATTCACGGCCCTTGAACTCCATCAAGCAACCATCACCTCGCTTGCCCTCGAGCACAGCCTCGGCTTCTTCGCAACTGTGCCTCAGGAGCCTAGCTCAGCTGGTCCTTCTGACCTTCCCAGTTCCTTGCTCTTTTTAGGGCTCATCATCAACAGTTGTCTCACTTCAGCTTTCACCTGTCCATCTAATTCCTGTTCACACTCATTGCAAGTATTAGACACAGGTGAGGATTGCCAATAACCATCAAACCAAACTCTGGGGCAAGATAGCCATCCTCCCAAGCTCCATGGGAGTGGATGCACTTTCACCTGGGGATGAAGAGAGGCTACTAAGTTCACGAGACTAGTTGAAGACTCGCAAACCCCGTTGTATACCGGTTCCGATCCAGAGCACACGCGTCTATCGGTCACGCTGGAACTTCTAAGGATCAAGGCAGCCCATAATTGTCCGGACGAAGGCTTCGATGAGACATTGGCTTATCTTGCAAAAGTTTTTCCGAAAAACAATTTGTTGCCTACGAGCACCGATGAAGCTAAGAAGGTTGTCTGCCCTCTTGGATTGGACGTGCAGAGGTTCCATGCGTATACGAATGACTGCTTTATTTACCGCAAGGAGCACGAGAAGCTGTACAAGTGTCCTACGTGCAACACATCCAGATTCAAGATGGGTAGAAACCAAGCCGATGATGACGACCCAGTGACAAGTGGGACTCCATCAAAGGTTGTATGGTATCTTCCAGTCCTTCCCTGTTTGAAGCGTTTATTCGCTAACAAGAAGGAGTCAAAGCTGATACATTAGCACGCCGAGGGGCAAAAAACTGATGATGGCGTGATGAGACACCCTGCCAATGCTTCGCAATGGCGGGCAATCGACGCCCAGTACAATGATTTCAGAAAAGATGCGAGGAATATCAGGTTCGGTATGAGTACGGACGAAATCAATCCGTTCGGCAATATGAGCAGCAGACATAGCACTTGCCCGTGGTTCTATGGATGTACAACCTTCCTCCATGGTTGTGCATGAAGCAAAAGTATATACACCTCTCTATTCTCATTCAAGGGCCGAAGCAACCTGGGAACGATCTGAACGTGTATCAACAGCTGTTGTTCGAAGAACTAGCTACACTATGGGAACCAGGGGCCCAGATCTGGGACGCTGACCAAGAAGAATATTTCAATCTGAAAGCGCTGTTGTTCACGACGGTCCAAGACTATCCCACGTACGGATATCAATCCTACTAGTGTGTTCATGGATACAAAAGGATGTGTTAAGTGTTTGGAGTTTACAACAAGTTTACACTTAAAAGGCTCTAAAAAAATCGTGTTCATGGGCCACTGAAGGTGGCTAAAACAGAATGGCCCATGGAGGCAAGAGAAGGAATTGTTTGATAATACTGTTGAGATCCGTTCAGCGCCCCGGGAGAAGACAGGTGTAGAAATCTATGACATCGTGAACACAATGCCCCCTGTTACGCCGGGTAAGACACAACCGCATGTTCCCATGCAGGACGGCGTCTGGAAAAAGAAATCCATATTTTGGGATTTGCCTTACTGGAGATTCCTAAGCACACGTCACAGCATAGATGTCATGCATGTTGAAAAAATGTGTGCGACAGCTTGCTTGGTATCCTGCTCAACATGTTAGACAAGACAAAAGATAGACCGAAGGCACGAGCTGACATGGAATTCTTGGGTATAAGAAAGAAGCTGTGGGCAACCAAGCAAACAATCAAGTTGGGCACGGGTGCAGTCAGAATCAAGACGGACTGTCTCGTTGCTTGTTACACCCTGAGCAAAAAAGAGATCGTTAGCTTTTTGAAGTGCCTCCAAGGTGTCAAAGTTCTTCCGGTTACTCGGCAAACATCGGGAGAATAGTTGACATGAAGACTCGCCGAGTAATTGGTATGAAGTCTCATGATTGTCATGTGATGATCACGCAGATACTTCCTGTTACAATTAGAGGTCTCATGGAGCCAGAGGTCCACAAGACAATCTTGAATCTTTGTAACTTTTTCAACACGATATCTCAGAAGTCGATCTCGGTTTCGCGTTGCCATAAACTGCAGGAGGAGATCATTGTCGTACTATGCGAACTTGAGATGTACATCTCATGATCCATATCGTCCTGGAGATACTGGACCTAGGTCCCGTGTTCCTACACAACATGTACCCCTTGGAAAGGTACAATGGGGTTGTGAAGCGCTACGTTCGTAACAGGTCACAACTGGAAGGTAGCATCATCCAAGGCTATGTTGCCGAAGAGTGTGTCGAGTTCTGCACGGATTACTTGGCTGATCAAATATCTATCGATGTTCCTGTTTCGCGCCACACGGGCAGGCTCGATGGTGAAGGCCATGCACGCAGACAAAAGGCTTTACATGTCTATAATTCAGTACCGAATAGATCAGGTGACTATGACAGAGCACATCTCGTGGTGTTGCAACACCTGATTGTGATGCATCCCTATCTTTGGATGCACATGGTAAAGGTAAAAAAAAAGAAAACCTGAAAAAGGGAGAAGCATGGCTCTCGAAAGAGCACAACGCAAAGTTCGCAAACTGGCTAAAGAACTACTGGTATGAAAGGCCTACGACAAATGATGAAGAAGAGACGGTCAAAATGTTGTCACAAGAACCTGCGAGCAAGGTCCTGACATTTCAAGCATATGATATCAACAGATACACATTCTATACGGAGGCTCAAGACAGAAAAAGTACGTATCAGAACAGTGGGGTGACGATAGAGGCTAAAACCGGTAACCGTAAGGACATATACTACGGCGTTATCGAAGAGATTTGGGAACTGGACTACACTGTCGCAAAGATCCAAAGATCCCCATGTTTCGTGTCAGATGGGTAAAAATGTCCATATCGACGATGACAAATTCACTACTGTGACTTTACCTCCCCCGACATCTATTGACTCAACACAAGTCAAAGCAATCAGTGCCAAAGATGAGCCATGGGTATTAGCTAAACAGATCTCGCAAGTCTTCCACATAAAAGACCTGAAGGAAAAAAGTGTCATGTCGTCAGAAAAGGGAAAATGAGTATTGTCGGAGTCAATGGTGTAGTCGACGAAGAGGACTATGACCAATTCGACGACCCGAACTCCGAGCCAGAAGTTGCTGACAAACGCCCTACCAAAAGGAGCAGAGCTACTAAGGATGCTGAGCCCTACATAAGACGTAGTCACGCCGAAGGACTAACGTAAACCACCAAGAAGATCACTATTCATGAGAAGATTGTCAAAGACGACAAAACCTAGCGAGCTATGTGTGTATGTATAATAATGTCTTGGTTTGGATGATTTCATGTTGTGTGTACCATATGTGTGTACGTGTATATGTGTATAATATTGTTGACTCGCGCTAAACGACAAACCCTAACCCGCGACGACATAACCCTAACATAACCCTAAAACCCTAACCTTAAAACCTAACCCAAAATGCATCTCCCAAAAACCCTAACCAAAAATCCAAAAACCCAAAAACAGCATAACCATAATACCCGCCTACACTGACGGGCGAATACGGGGAGCCCGTCCGTGGTAACACCCCAGCCCTAACGACCCTCCCACCTCCACTGACGGGCGCATTCAGGAGCCCGTCAGTGGTAACACCCCAACCCTAATGACCCTCCCACCTCCACTGACGGGCGCATTCAGGAGCCCGTCAGTGAAGATACCACCCTACTGACGGGTGCACCTCCACTGACGGGCAGGTACGAAGGGCCCGTCAGTGGTAATCCACATCTTATATAAGTCACGCGCGGGACTTGGCGAAAAATTTCGCCAAGTCCCGCGCATTCATTCGACCCAGCAGCGAGACCGTTCGCCTCCCCGACGCCGCCAGGCTGCTCCGCCGCCACCCCGTCCTCCTCGAGCGCCGGCCTCGCCTCCAAGACGCCGGCCCCGCCTCCCGAGCGCCGCCCCGCCTCCCCGAGCGCCGGTCCCACCTCTAAAACACCAGCCCCGCCTTCTGAGCGCCGCCTCTGCGCGCCTCCGCCTCATCTACGAGGACGTGTGGCTCCACGCCACCGACGGCGTGCGCCTTCACTCCTGGTTCATCCGCCACTCGCCCACCTGCCGAGGCAACCACTCGTCCACGATTTATAGTTACTTTCGCTGCCCGTAAAGATGTGTCATATGTTCTTAAACGATCTCTAGGGTCCCTTGATTTTGTTGCATAGTTCTCTGTAGTTTGTTGTATGAATTGATGGGCTGATCTCACATCGTGTTTCAATTGGGATTGAGTTCACAGGTTCCAGCTTCATGGCAATTTTTTGGTTGGTACTTGCTGGTGTATGTGCTGCGTGGTGTGATGCTTAGTATTAGTATGCCTCTAATGTGTATTGGTTGTATGCCCCGTAGAGTGTGCAAGTGATATAATCGTTCAATATGCGGTAGGGTTAAACTTCCACATTTGTAGTTTTCATACGTAGATTTTTGTTGTGATGTGTTGTTTTCTTTTCTCTACTCTACGGTTATTAGGCAATCACATACTCATATTGTATCATAAGGTTTCTTGGTTATTGATTTAGGTTTCCAACTTATAGTATCATGTGCTTAGTTCTAAAAGCTGTGTAGGTTTAGGAAGTATACCAGTAAGCTTTCTGACAATTTATAATGGCATGCATGGCTACATAAAGAATTGCTAGTAGACGACTGACTAATGGTAGCTTAACCATCATATGCAGTAATGGCTCAGCTTAAGAGAATTGTTACATCTTTGTCCAACCTGTATTGCAACAAACTCATAAGTCGTAGGACCATTGAAACCAAAACCAGTATTGTTCATTCTGATTCTGATTCGGTGGTTACCATACCCATCGAGCTTTCCTCTCTTCGTAGTCCTGGATCAGACACGATTTTGGCCTGCGTGATGTCTAGTATTCCAAGTTTGTGATGTTCAAAATAAATGGTTCAGTTTTATACGACGCCGATTTAAAACTTGTTTGCGTAATGAACCACCTTGAATTAGCACTTACGAATCCAATTTTCTGTTTTTTTCTTTTTCTCGGGCAAATCTGGATGGCCCAATAGCACCAAGATGTAAATGGTTGAAAACAAGATTAATCTCGAGAGCGTTGTCCTTTCCTTTTGTGATAATAACGTGAATGACCTACTAGACTAGGAAATTGCTCCTTGGCATATGATAGAAATTTTCCGTCTGTAACTGTAGAAGTTCCTCTGTACTAGACGAAAGCAAAACTGCAAAACCTTCCCACTATAGCTTACATATGTATGATATGTTGTGTTTGTTAAAGAATGCTATTATTTTTGCTTCAGTTCTAAAATGGCCGCCAGTACTACTCCCGCTGGGTCGCCGACCCGAGAACTAGAGCCCGTTGATGATAGCACGGCCCCCCTCGACGTGGCGGCACCGATCGACACCTTGACCTTGGAGGCACCCAAGCAAGCTGCCTCCGAGCCGGCCAAGGACCCTGCTTCCGAGCCGGCTAGGGAACATGCTCCCGAGGCGGTCGTCACAGTTGGCCAAGAGCAACCTGCCTTGGACTCCAGCTCCTCCAACGATGACTCTGGCTCCAAGTCAGATTCTGAAGAGGATGAGGCGCCTGAGGAGGAAGTAGCGCCTACGGCCCCCGACCAGGTCTCAGAAAAGGAGAAAAGGCAACCAGTTGTCAGACAAGACGTATATCATCACTCGAGTCGATGACGTGAAAGACGTTCTAGCGAGTCCACATAAGGCCGCCCGGACCTTTAGCAACGCCTGCGGGTGCATAGTCCGCGAACAAGTTAAGATCACATGCAAAGAGTTCAGCCATTTGTCTAAATCGACCAGAGATGCTCTCTTGAGGAAACTGTGGGACAAGTACCAGATTCCTGCCGCCAACAAGGAGAGAGTCGAAGCGCAAGCCCTTCGCATCATGGCTAGGACACTGAAGACTTGGCAATACGATGCACAGAAAGTCGTGGACGAGGATTGGGGTACTAAAATTAGTAAAAGATGGTCGAAGATACAAAAGGAAGACTAAGTGCAATTCATTGCTCAAATAAGGAGTCCAGAATTCCAAGAGAGGAGTTGCTGGGGGAAGGAGCTACGCTCCAACAACACATTAGACCACAAGCTCGGCAGCCGTGGATACCTAGGGAAGAGACCAAAGTGGGTCAGAGAGGATGCCAAACTAGCCGCGGCTGGGAAAACACCTCCTTTCGCGCATATCCGGGAGCCACGCGCCAGAGAGTACATGAGAGCGCACACAAGCTCTGACCCTGTGACGGGGTCACCAATTATAGAGTCTGAGGAACTCCAGGAGGTGGCCAACTGGCTGGTAACGTCTTAACTCAGTTTCTTTTCTTATTTAATTACGTTGCATCCAAATACGCTATCTTCTCATCAAGTAATATAACTTGCAGACAGAACTGAGCCAGCAGCCTAGAAGCTCACAGGACTCCGTCACGAGCTTCCCGAGGTGGCATGATGATCTAGCGAAGGCTCGACAGAAACCAGAGCATCGGGGCCATGTAGTAGGCGTCAGGGATGGCGTTAAATGGGACAAAGTATTTCCCCGAAACCCCGAGGGTCGCCGCCGCCCAAGGAGAGATAGTCAGGAGTACATGGAAAATTTGAGGGAGCAAATGCGGGAGATTGCAGAGCAGACGTGGGTACATATGCAAGTGCTCGCAGCGCAAGGCGGTCCGACCATGCTTCCTGTGAACCAGCCGTCTGGATGGAGTAGCTGCGCATCCGCCTCAGACTGCGGCCCCGACTCGCATATCCCGTCGACAGCATCACCGTAAGTTTCGTCTGCTAAACGAGTCATTATAGTAAATCATGATTCCATTGTCCTGACTCCAATGAGGACGGCACATCTATCCTCTGTTTCACAGGAAGCCACTAGATGCACACTCACGGTGCAAATTCCTAGCATGAAGGTCAAGGTTGCGCACAGCCAGGTTTTCCCAACGCCAGAGGGGCAATCATGCATTGTATTCCTATGCGGGAGCACCATGCGAAGGTGCAGGTGGACGTCGTCCTCAACGACTACAATGATGTGTTAGTCCTAGTCCCTCCTGAAGCGGAACTGACGAAGCTAGGGCAGTGCAAGAACTACTTCATCCAGTGGCCGAAGAGCCAAATTATTTTATCTGCGGCGGGCTCTCCTCGCACGGCCTCCTCTCCTCGCACGAACCCCTCTCCATCAGTCGGACGATCTCCACTGGGACTCAGCCAAATGCCTCCGTCGTTTAAAAACCTGGAAGACCATCTTGTCGGGGACCAGTGCATGGAGCCAGTTTTCCAGTCCCCGGAGGCGCCGGAGGAACCCAATAATGATTCACCGAAAAGGCGCTCCGAGGCTCAAGGCGACCGGCTAGATCAACCCAGAGGGAAGATTATCTCTCCCACCACACTAACCAGAACACTGGAAGCAGCGATGGCGGCAGGCAAGAGTTCTGAGCCGCTACACAGGAGGAAGAAAGGAAAAAAGAGACGGGCCGGCACCAGCGAGAAGGAAAGGAAGGAACAAAAGCAGATGAAGAAATCCTTATCCTTCTCAACATCGTCATTCAAATTATCTACACGGAGCATGGGTCTCTGGTGAGATGCTTTCTATCCAAGTCAAGACTTGCTCCCGCAGGATGAGTTGGACAATCTTTCGGAGGACATGAAGGCGCTGCATGAAGATTACCTAAAGATGTCCAGAGATCCACAAACAGTTTGTCAATATTGGAAGGTCAAGGTGCCAAGGGATTACAACTTCTTCATGGAGAACGACTAGGACACCTTCGACATCAACTTTGAGGACCTCTTCAACATGTACAACCTCTATAGGCTCGACACCACGATGGTCAGGCTATGGGCTCTCTACCAAGCCCAAGAGTGGAGACGTCTACGCGAGTCCAATATTGGAATAATCGATCCGATATGCATGAACAAAAGCTATGCTGCGACCCCGGACGGTCAAGTCTTTCCGGAAGAATACCTTACGCATTCATTCGTCGTTCATAAGGACAAGGACTACCTACTAGCCCCTTACAACCCTCCGTAAGTCCTTAACTTAGCACCGTGGGAAGTTTTTTGTTTTTTACGCACGTATCTCCGCCTGCTTACGTTCATTTGTTCACATTGGCGCAGCGACCACTGGGTCCTCATTGTGATTATTCCAAGCCGGGCCAAGGCATTTTACTTTGACTCCGACGAGAAAAAGAGATCGGACTTCGGCAATATCACTAATATTTTGGATACAGCTTTTTTCAAAGTCAAGTTCTCGGGACATAGTAGAATACCTTCAAAAGCGACAAGAATGGTACACCATTACAAGTTCCCTTGCAGAGTTCAGCCTGAAAATAGTGTGACATGTGGGTACTACACCTGTGCCCATATGGACTGCTTTGTCCGGTACAAGAACAAGCATTGGAAAGATATGAAAGAACTGAAGACTTGGAGTGAGCTAGGAAATCACTTGTACGACTAGCGTTAGGACTTTGCCCGCATCCAAAGAGTCTTCGCCAAAGTCATCAACCTTGAAGTCATCAATCCAATGGGTGAATTCTACGCCGGACCCCAATTTCCGAAGCCAAACTTAAGCGAGAATCAATAGATTAGTTGTTTTTTAAAATTGAAGAATAGTTGTTTCATACTTGTGATCAATGGATTAGAGGTGAAGTGTTATGTGATTACAAATGTAATATGTCAACCGTTATGTGTGATTACGAATGTGTTATGTGATTATGAGATTTGACTATGTGATTATGAGTTTTGACATGTGACTATGTGCCGAAAGCCCATTCTGAAATTTGTGAAAAATAAATAATTGTTATAGCCTGTGATTATGAATAATGTAATTGCTATAGCCTGTGATTATGAATAATTAACTATGATTGTGAGGTATCATAAGACCTCTACTGACGGGCACTTACAGAACGCTCGTCAGTGAAAAGGTACAACCACTGACGGTCACTAAATGGGAGCCCGTCAGTGGTGACACCTCCAAGCGCCTCCCACGAGGGGTCTCCTCTGACGAGCGATATGTGACCGTCAGTAGTAATAAGCACTACTGACGGTCACTAAAAGGGGGCCCGTTAGTGGTGACACCTCCAGGCGCCTCCCACGAAGGGTCTCCTCTGACGGGCGATATGTGACCGTCAGTAGTAATAAGCACTACTGACGGTCGGGCCGCTCGTCAGTGGAGGACACCCCTCCACTGACATTCCCAGGCTGACGGGCCCCCTGACCGTCAATAGAGGGGGTTAAAAGCCCGTCAGTGGAGGCATATTCTGAGGTAGTGTCAGTTCGACCCCGCTAACAATTCTACGTTGGGAGGAGGTTATCCTACCCCGTCTTCGCCGCCGCCACCCACGCAGGACACCCAACCTACCGCCCCTCAGCCTGATGAGCCCTTGCACGGTAGAGACCGTCGTACGATTGTTCCGCCGGGACAGTTAACGTACTCGGACTTCCGCAAGAGACCGCGGAGGGGGCCGTGTCGAGGACGTGGACAGGGAGGCCCAGGAGGACCTGCCCAGGGAGACTAGCAGGAGTAGTTGTTTCGAATAGTTATGACCGCATCCTTTTGGATTTTATCTATCTTAGTTGTACTACTTTTCCATGGAACACTTAGTTTATTTCATCGAAATCTAGACTACGAGTACGATACATTGTTATCAGTAAACATGGGGTAGATGCTACGATAACATTCGCATGATACAACCATAAAACCGAACAACCTAATGATAGAACAACTAAGATAATAGAACAGAGGACAACCTACTCAGGGCCTTTCGGATATTTTTCCTTCCTCATACGACGAGCGTGAGCTTCCTCTCCTTCTTCCTTCGCGCGACGCGCGGTCTCGCGCTTCCTCGCCCTTTCAGCCTCACGTGCTTCGGCAGCTCAACGTTCCGCCTCCATCTTTTCCTTGCGTTGCTCCTCCTGCCAACGCTTTCGCTTCTCCGCCTCCTCCGCCTCGTGTATGCATTGTAGAGTGTAATCTCGCCTAAAATATACCTCACGCATGAGTTGTTCTTCATGCTCTTTCGATTGGGTATTGTCCAGCCACTGTATATAGTCACATATAGTAGGTGGAGACTGTCAACAAATGAATGTTAGCATTGTATTGCATCGTGTTACGAGCGGGTGGAACCAAGAACTATTGGGTGGAATGCGTGTTTTACCTTCGACGTTGTGTGCGCACGGCAACTTTCGCTGGCTCTTCATCGTAGTTAGCACACATGAAGAACCTTCTTTCGAAGGTGTACGGCATCTCTCTTGACACCATTAGTTTGCACAGATCTTGGCACCAGCAGAGGGGAACCTTGACTCCGTTCAGCACATCGGCAGTAAACTTCTCCTTCGGCATGTCGTCTGAACCAGATGAAGCCATTCCTACCATTTTGCAATATGGGCGTAGTTAGTACATCCAAGAAACTAAAAAAAAATTCACAAATATTTACCTCACTTGAGCCCTCCTATCGAAATCCCTCTTCCACCTCACCTCCAAAACCCCTCTCCTCTCCTCTCTATCCACGTACTTGATCTATTATGTTCGTCGGTGGGTGGGAGGCAGAGAGAGGTCCGTGGGTGGATAAATAGGGCGGTTAGGACCCAAGTCGGCGGCTGGCTGGCCTATTTGCCCTTCCCGCTAAAATCAGTTGAATTATTTGGCTGCTGGGCTGTCGATTTCTTCGTTTCGGCGATTGGTTTGCCGATTGCTCCGTTTCGGCAGTTGGGCAGCCAACCGGTCAAGATTTTTAAAATTTTCCCATTTCGTGTTGTACCGTTATGATTTACGAGAAAAAAATAATATTTTAAAAAGTTCTAATTAACAAGCTAGAGGACAAGTGACACCTTTAATCGCGGCGTGGGAACGACGGAACAGTGGCCAGCGAGTACCAAGTACGTACCAGCAACGATTTTGTGGGCGCCGCTGTCGATTACTGTGGATGGTGATGGTCACTACATCATCTCTGAGCCCACAAAGCATGCATCGGTCGATCGAGTTTCAAGCAAAGCACGATCAATTTATCGATGCAACCGGCCGCGCGCATCTGATTTTGCAGCATATGCAGCACACGTATTGATTACTTGAGGTAGGTCTAGCTTGTATCACTACCATGCGTCCGTTAAGCGAGCATTGAAAGGGGAAAAATCTGGTTTACAAAAAATCACTGTCATGCAGGTTGTTGACTGCCTAATGACATTGCCAACCAAAGACCTGTCTAGTTTGGCATGGATAGGGATGGCCGCGAATTGTTGGTCCTAAAAACTGCAACCGGTGAATTTGGATAGTCGATAGCTCAAACAAAATGTCATATCCGTACAACAGTTGTATTTAGTGAGTACTTGTATTTTCCTTCTTCAAAATCTAGCTCCTAGAACTGCGAGAAAATGATATTGAGAAACTGACGAGCGGAGCCTCGGCCACATGGCGGTTTACAGTTTGTTTCGTACTTATGTTTCACATTTCGATCTTCTTTTCCAATCTAATTGGTCTTTGCATTGTTTTACCGAGCAATTTATTTGCCTTTTTCTTTGAGCTAGCGTGACTTTAAATCGTTTAATCCATAAAATTGAGTTAACGTTCACTTCATAATTTAGAAGTTAGTTAAATAAGGTGGAGAGGTCTTTGTGCTCTCTTATTTCGATTAACTTTCTTTTGTCCTTTTTCACTTTATTTTTCGTAGTTCTTCCTTTGGCCTTTTCCGTTGGTTTTTCCACCTGTTTTTCTAACTTTTCTAACTTTTCTCCTAATGGATTTTCTCCCAATTTCTCTTACACCGTTTTCAGATTTTACTATTTTTATTTTCTTTTATAAATTTTTACTACTTTTTCACAACTATCTTTGCGAGTAAATAGAAAATCATGTAGAAATTCTAAATGTGAAACGATGCAAAAGATAATGAAAAAATATACGCATGTAGTAGACAACTATCAAAAAATGCAGTGCACAGCTATCGACAAGTACAGGAGGTAAATAAAAAAAGTATAGTAGATAAAAATACGAATAGAGAATAATAAAAATTCAAAGAAAATATATGCAATTTAGTAAAAACCACATAGGCAACTAAAATTGTGCAGTACAGCTGCAGTACAACATCAAATCAGAGGGAAAATACAGTAGACTGTAATATAAATTATAGTAGACAAAAAATTCGTCAAAATATATTTAATTAGGATCTAGTTTTTAAGGATTTATGGAAATGAAGACGATGGTGAAAACAGATTTGAGAGCAGCTGCTTTTGAAGTTTCAAAACCAACTTTTAGAAGTTCGACATCATATATCTCGGAAGCTAGTTGCCAAAGCCCAAAAACCTATATGGGAAGGAGGATTGATGCGCTGTATGACAGCTTGACGCGATTTTCGACCATTAAGGATAGTTTGGAGTGGAGTAATGCTAAAAACGAAAACCGTTTACCACGATGTTGGTTGGTACATATTTACTGGCTAATATTTTGTTTTTCTTTCTGAATTGTCCATTCCTAAGTTACACGAGATTCTCTTCAATCTCAGTTACATTTTTAAACTTTTAGATTAACATGTAATCATTTTCATCTTTACCTATAAACTTAAATAAGATTATAGTAATTTTTTACTAAAATTATATATTTACTTCTCGGCAATTTAGACTCGACAATGAACAATCTTACTTTATGGACATTTAGGATAATTTCATTTTTACCTGTGGAAGTAGGTACCGTAACATTTCCAGTTTTGCGGTTTTGGCCCCCCTTTGACCTTGTGTGCTTGCCAGCACTCAACTTTTGGGTGCACCATCGCCATGCCTGTCACTCCCTGTGCTCTGTAGCTCTGTGTACCACACCATGCTGCTACTACAAGAAGCTTTATGGCACATCGCGCTCCCACACAGAGCACTTGTTCCAACGCACGAGCTCGAGCTCAGCAGCATCAGCATCAGCTCGGCGCACGGGCACCCACGCCAACCATGAAGCCGCCGTCGCCGTCCCAGTGCCCCAGCTCCCCGTCCCCGCGCGCCACCGGCGCTGGCGTCCACTGTCCCTCGCCGGACCCACGGCTCTCCCCCGCTGCCGTCGGCACGCCCCCGCGTGGCGCCTGCGACGACGCGTGCGTCGTCCACGACGTCGACGCCTTCGCGCGCACCATCGCCGCCATCCGGTCCAAGCCCCCCGCCTCCGAGCACCTCGCCTCGGTGCTATCCCACTACGCGGCCAGGTGGCTACCAGACGTCGTCGCGTCGTCCCCGTCTGGCCGCTTCCAGCTGCCCCCGGAGAGCCCCACCGCGACGTGGCTCAAGAAGCGGCTCCTCCTCGAGTCCCTCGTCGCCGCGCTCCCGCCCGAGGACGCCGCCGGCGACGACGGCATCGCGTGCGACTTCCTGCTCCGCCTGCTCCGCGCGGGGAGCATGGTGGGCGCCGACGCGGCGCTGCTCGGGGACCTCGAGGCCCGCGCGGCGCGGCGGCTGGACCAGGCGTCGCTCGGCGCGGTGATGATCCCGGCGTTCGGCCTTGGCGCCGGCGCCCACGGCCACCACCCGACGACGCGCCCCCCGTGCGCGACGCTGCTGGACGTGCCGCTCGTGCTCCGCCTGGTGCGCGGGTTCCTGCGGGAGGGCGCCAAGGCTGGCGGCGGCGGCGCGGCGACCGCCAGGGTGGCGAGGCTGGTGGACGCGTACCTCGCCGAGGTGGCGCTGGAGGCCGAGCTGCGGCCGGCGGAGTTTGAGGAACTCTCGCGCGCCGTGCCGGCGCACTCCCGCGCCGCTGACGACGGGCTTTACCGCGCCGTCGACACCTACCTCAAGGTGAGTGCGTCTCATCAGCAGGGCGTGGAGGCAATGATGTTTATGCCGTCTTTTGTTAGTTAATCTCATCCGTACATCCGCATGGCAGCAATGTCATCAACTCATCATGTCGCTGGTCATGCTCTTCACGGATGCCGCCATTAACCTCTAGAAAATTCAGCACAAGTGAAATGGTTGACATGGCGCTCTTGCTCGCCACTCATTTGGAATTTGGAATTATGGATAGTAGATTTATAATTAGTACCCATTCGAATCATGGTTTACTCTATAGGGTTCATAGGGTTCCCATGGTCACTCTCGAAGGAGCATTGAGCATTGGGAACGAGACTTAGCCCTATGTGAAACAGACGGAAAATGGATGAATTTATAGGATTCTAATTATGTGAAAAAATTTCCAATATATCCTTTTAGAACAAAGGAATGGCTCCTAAATTTTTGATATGAATCTCTACTTTCTTACATATTTTAGAGACAATCAAACATTTGGTCTAACTTCATGTAAATTTTCCTTTAAAATGTCCAAGTCAATCTCTCTCTCTCTCCCTCCCTCATCTCTTTCCTCTCATCTAAAATTTCTGTGTTTCTCCTATCTTGTGTTCCAAATGAACTCTCTTATGTATTCTCATATTCTTGTGTGTTTAATCTCTATAGGATTTATGAGGTATGCCACTTCGATTTTTATGTTTATTTTATCCTGTGTTCCAAACGCGACTTTACTTATTTATGAGTGTTGTGGCTTTAATATAGGAGTAGTATTATAAAATAACCTGCATCTGTGGACAGACTGAGTACGTTTTTAAAAGGGTGAAACGGAGAAAGAAATAGGATTGCGAAGTTACATCCTCAACTCTCTTCACTCTTATCAGATTTAAAAATTATAGAAATTGGCATCGAGGGGTGTTTGACTACAACATAGAAAAAACGTATGATTTGATTTCGTAGCCAAATAAAAAAAATTAAAAGGTCAGATGAATGATCCTTTTTTTGGGTATAAAGTGGTCCATAGGAAAAAAATCCTAAGACTTCTAATCCTATAAATCAAATAACCTCTATAAGAATTCTACAATTTTTTTGAAATTCCTTTGGATCAGAGAATTGACATATATTGCAAAACAGGGATAACATATTAACAATGTATATAGAGATATGTTGTTGACGGGCTGAAAACTAATATTCCACTTTATTGACAAATAACTTGTTACATTAGACCTAGAAAGCGGTCAAAAGTCACTCAAAAAGGCCGTGCAGCTGATCACAGCACAAATCATTCGAGGACGACAAATCATATGTGCAACACTGCAATATTGTGATTCCCTTTCCCACCGTTGCTGATGTGAAAGGACAAAAAGGACTCCATAGGATAGTGAGATGGTGCACGGAGTTCCATGCGACACTATAGGAGCCGATGTAACTGTGTTGGACATATCCTACGCTCGAGGTAGTAAAAACATGGAAATTAGAGAGGAAGTACGCACATGTTTCCCTGTGTTTGACCACTGCAGTCCAAGTTGGACGCATTTTATTTTTGGTTACTGTATCAGTCGGCCATCGGTAACGTTAGCGCACCTTTGTTTATTCCAGGTCGGTTTGGAAAAATAGACTTCCACATATTTTCGCACATAGCAGTAAAATTGTATGTCTTTAGTTCCAGAGGCATCTCCAAAGAAGAGATTTTGACGTGTGAGCTGCTTTGCTGGGCCTCTGCTTTAATCAAGTACTAGTAAAATCAAAAATCCAAAGGCTACCCGTTTCTGTGGGATCCTTCTCGGATCTGCATTTGTCCTTTGCAAGATGTGATTAGGGTCCGCCAGCTGAAACCTACACCTACCCGTTTGTACCATACCAAACATGCACAGTCTAGTCACATCATAAAGTAAAAAGTGAGCTTTGGTTTTGGCTTCGCAGTGTCTATGTTTAGTAGCCATGTGGATATTTGATTCCAGAAACAAGAGAACACATCTCGTGATCTAGTTAGCTACTTGCTCAATCTACAAGTGATAGACAACAAAATAATTACCTGTCCCTGCACGTGGATACCGGAATATGTTTGTCATACTGTATTTTCTGGGGATTCTGCGCCGTTGATTGATCGTGGATTCGTACACGGGTGTACATGTGTGACCGTTAATGTTTGTGTACGTGCAGGCGCACCCGCAGGCGAGCAAGAAGGATCGGCGGTCGCTGTGCCGGCTGATCGACGCGCGCAAGCTATCAGCGGAGGCGGCGGCGCACGCCGTGCAGAACGACCGCCTGCCGGTGCGCTGCGTCGTGCAGGTGCTCTTCTCGGAGCACGGCAGCAAGCTCAGCCGCCTCGCCGACTGGAGCGGCTCCTTCCGCGCCCTGCAGAGCAGGAGCCCCGCCGCCGCCCTCGACCTCTCCTCCGCCGCCGCCGCCGCCCGGTGCCCCTCTAAGCGCGAGGTCGTCGCGCAGCACCACGAGCTGCGCCGCCTCCGCGAGGACGTCGCGAGGCTCCAGGTCCGTGCAAACACATGCTCTACCTTCTGAAGCACGCAGTGATCGATCCGTGGTGCTCACGTTTTGATGTGCGCGTGCAGGTGCAGTGCCAAGCGCTGCAGGCGCAGGTGGACCGGCTGAGCACGGAGAGGCGGCGGCGGGGGCTGTTCAAGTGGGGCGCGCTCCTGTTCGGCGGCGGCATGGGCGCGGAAGCGGCGAGGGTCGACGACTCCGATAGCGGCATGGAGAGGACGCCGCTCAGCGGGCCGAAGAAGGTCCGTGCCGCCGCCACCGCCGCGGGGTCGACGCCGGCGAGGGGCACGCCGACGGTGGCGAGGTGGCGCAGGTCGCACTCGTGAGTGGGACTCGACCGGCCAAACGGCTACCGTGCCGGTCATTGAGTCAAGCGAAAATTTGTTTGTGTATTTGTTTTGAATGGGATACGGTTTGTTTAGTTTGGCGTCTAACCAGCCAGTGTTGTTTTCTCCTGACTTCTGGATGTAGTGAAATTATGAGATCGACCAATGCTCAATGAGTGGGCGGCAAAAGAAAAATGAAAGAAAGGAGATTAGGCTCGCTCGAGCTAGAGCTAAGGCTGGAGCGCTGCTACCGAGCTTGGACAAAATCTACCATGGCTCCTCCAAGCTGATCTCGTTGACGGCCTTAATCTCCAACATGTTCCCTTCCCAATCCCCATCTAGAACTTCCCAATACTTCTAGAACCTCTCAAGTATGCATTACATTTTCTCAACACTCTCCTCAATGCATACTTCCCTGATGAGTCATATTTTTGTTAATGTCATTCGATTTTCTTAGCTCTATCTTTCTGCTCTTTCTTCTTTTTTTTATGCCTCGGAGATTTCTCACCTTTTAGCTGCTTCTCTCCATTATTCTCTGTCTTGGCGCCTCCTCGCAATTCACTTGCCTTTTTCCACACTTGTCCCTTGCTGACTTATTATATGATGGTAAAATATCTCGAGAAAGTGCACACTTGTAACATGCTCGCTTTTTGCGGATTTCAAAAGAAAAATTATATAGAAGGATGTCGCACTGTACAATTATAATGATTTTATTCTATTTAGAGTTTTTTCCTAAATTAATTCAAATGTGTTTAAATTAATTGAGGATTTAAAGATAGAGATATTTAATTATATGTTCTTATTCTTTCAATTTTGTGCTTGAAAATATTTTTATTGGATCCTTTTATGTTCAAATTAATTTATGACAATTTCACTGGAATTTTCTACACTCAATTGGCATTTTTCTTGAATTTATTTGCCATTTCTATTTTTTTAATAGGAAAAGCTTTTCTTAAAGAAACCCCTCACCCTGGCCGACGGGCCTCATCCCCGCCGGCCCATCACAACCCCCTCACCCGAGCAGGCTACAGCCCCCTTTGGGCCCCGCCTGGTCTCCTGGGCCGCAGCCGAGGCCGGCCCGCCCCGCCTACCCTCCTCGGCCGGCCCAGTAGCCAGCCCAGCTGCCTCCTCCTCTTGGGCCGCCTGCCTCTCGTGGGTCGCTGCCAGGCCGCCTCCCTTGGGCCGGCCGAGCACTGCTACTGGCCGGCTGCTGCAGCAAGGCCTGCGTACGCCTGGCAGCGCGTTTTGGCGCAGCACGCAGCAACCACGGCTGCAGCGGTCGCGACCCACACGACTCGGCACAGTCGCCACATAGATCGCGCGCGGCGCAACCGTCCTGAACGGCCACGCACACCTGAGCCAGCACCTCCCTCTCATCTTTTTCTCTTTTTTTCCTTTTCCCTGTCTCTTTATCTACACCTCCACATTAGAACAGAACACACATGTTAAAAGCAAGAATTTTTTTAAAATATTATTTTTTTGATAAATCGCAGGAGTACAACACCAATTGGAGGAATTTCAAAAATGGAGACCTATCGGCACAGCAAATGCCAAAAACCATAAATCGGCACACCAATTGCCGAAAATAAACAAGTCGGCAGCCCAGTGACCGATAAAGTCCAACTCGGCAGCCCAGCAACCAATATGGGCAACTGATTTTGGCGCCAAAGGACTAGTTGGCGTTCCAAACGCCGATTAGATGCAAGTCGGCACTCCAAATGCCGATTAGTGGCTTGTCGGCAAACCAGATGCCGATTAGGGGCAAGTCGGTAAGCCAGCTGCCGACCTGCCCCCTGCTTGCCTATTTAGCCTCCCCCGGACCTCTCTCTCTGCCTCCGACCCACCGACGAACATAATAGATTAACTACATGGATAGAGATGAGAGGAGAGGGGTTTTGGAGGCGAGTTGGAAGAGGGATTTTGGCGGGGGGCTGAAGTGAGGTAAATATTTGTGGACTTTTTTTGAGTTTGTTGGATTTACTAACCATGCCCATACTGCAAAATGGTAGGAATGGCTTCATCTGGTTCGGACGACATGCCGAAGGAGAAGTTTCCTGCCGATGTGCCGAAGGGAGTCGAGGTTCCCCTCTGTTGGTGCCAAGATCCGTGCAAACTAATGGTGTCAAGAGAGATGTCGTACACCTTCGGAAGAAGATTTTTCATGTGCGCTAATTACGATGAAGAGCCAGCGAAAGTTGCCGTGCGCACACAGCGTCGAAGGGTAAAGCACGCATTGCACCCAATAGTTCTTGCTTCCACCCGCTCGTAACACTGCAATACAATGCTAACACTCATTTGCTCGCAGTCTCCACCCACTATATGTGACTACATACAGTGGCTGGACAATACCCAATCGAAAGAGGATGAAGAACAACTGATGTGTGAGGTATATTTTAGGCGAGATTACACTCTGCAACGCATGCACGAGGCGGAGGAGGCGGAGAAGCGAAAGCGTTGGCAGGAGGAGCAACGCAAGGAAAAGATGGAGGCGGAACGTCGAGCTGCGGAAGCACGTGAGGCTGAAAGGGCGAGGAAGCGCGAGATTGCGTGTCGCGCGAAGGAAGAAGGAGAGGAAGCTCACGCTCGTCGTATGAGGAAGGGCAAATATCCTAAAGGCCCTGAGTAGGTGGTCCTATGTTCTATTTTCTTAGTTGTTCGATTATTAGGTTGTTCGGTTCCATGGCTGTATCAAGCGAATGTTATCGTACTATCTACCCAATGTGTACTGATTACAATGTATCGTACTCATAGTCTAGATTTCGATGAAATAAACTAAGTGTTCTATGGAAAAGTAGTACAACTAAGATAGATAAAATCCAAAAGGATGCGGTCATAACTAATCGAAACAAAAAGTCCTGCTAGTCTCCTTGGGCAGGTCCTCCTGGGCCTCCCTGTCCACGTCCTCGATGCGGCCCCCCTCCGCGGCCTCTTGCGGAAGTCCGAGTACGTTAACTGTCCCGGCGGAACAATCGTATGACGGCCTCTACCGTGCAAGGGCTCATCAGGCTGAGGGGTGGTAGGCTGGGTGTCTTGCGTGGGTGGCGGCGGCGAAGACGGGGTAGGATACCCCCTCCCAACGCGGAACTGCCAGCGGGGTCGAACTGAGTGTTCATGAAGTATCGAGACGGGCTGTCCGAACCTCCTCCTCCCTGTGACATGGGAACAAAACCTGTGGGAGACAATAGGTCATGATTGTGCGAAAAAAATGTTGCATATTTCTTCGAAGCAGAAAAAGATTACGTACCAGGTGTGGAAATCATGGACGGCATCTGCGTAGGTGTGCGCTGGGAGCTCGACAGCATGTCCCAGGGAAATAGCTATTGACCTCCTGCTGCGGCGCCTACCAGGACGACCCACCGGCCTGTGAAGGACCTGGGGGAGTAGGCTGCATCGCGGACGTCCTTCCAGTGAGGTTTGCTCCACGTCCTCTCTGCGGGTCGACCACATCTGACGTCTGTGTGCAAGAAAGAGCGCGTAGCAAACTACGGCAGAGCTCCTCTGCACGAGACCACGCAGTAGTAGAGTCCTCTCTTGTCCTCGATCTCGCTAGTTCGGTCGTGATGTGGTCGTGAAGCTCACGTGCCACCTCAGTCTGCACGTACATAAGTTGTTAGAAATGGAAAGAGTGTATAACACATATTTTCAAACAATTAGCAGAACGTACCGCATTGGCCCTCAAACGTGCACTGTCTAGTGGGTACAAATCTGTGGTCCGTGTCGGCTAGATCTCCTCACGCTCCATGCGTGGTAGAAGGTATACGCGAGTCCGAGCAACGTACCACTGGAGGTAAGCCCGATGGGGCTGAATGTCGAAGGCCCTAGACTCCTCCCAACAGTCCGCCGTAGCCGCCTCCCAAGCCTGAATGAAAGGGTGCAGGAGTTGTGTCCACTTCTGTGCCCTAACAGACCCGTTGATTCCGAAACACGAAGGTAAATTGGACGTACCCATGCGTGGCACGATCTAGAGAATGTGCGTGTGCCGGTAGTCCGTCCTGGTGTAGGCCGAACTGTCGCATCACACGATGCATAGCGTAGTCTTCGACGAAGATGTTGAAGACCAACTTCTTCTTTATCATCCAGTATGCATCGTCCCTAGTGCATAATGGAGAAAGACCTGGGGAGCACGATAGAGCCTCGCCTCCTCAGTGTAAGGCTCCCACGTGACCTTCTCGTGAGGCAAGAAGTCGAACTGCTCCGTGAACGCGAGGTAGCAGTTTCTCAGCTGTGCAGACGCGAACTGTGGCTGTAGAATGAGAGCACAAGCACGTAAGTGTCAACAATCAAATGGATATAGCAAAAGTATGTACAGTCGTAGGCACGAACTTACCCGACGCCATGTCCACAGCGAACCGAAAGTAGGTCCCCCGAGTGGGTTGTTGTGGTACAACTCAAGTCCGTATGGCTCGTCCGCGTTCACGAATGGTCTCCCTATAGGAAAACGCTCGTACGACCAAACCTGCAAAGTATGTAATGTAATGACGCTAACATATTGTGTAATATTCATAACATAGTACTATGAACAACTAACCTGCAGCAGAAGAGGGCAGCCAAGCAACGACGGCTTCTTTGTACTCCTCGTGCAAGCATCACACAGCGCGCGTGTAGTGGCCAAAAGAATGGCTGATCCCCAACTCCTGGGTGGGACATCGTTGGGGTCCTGCGTGTCCGCTATCTGTCTCGCAATCTCGATGTGACGCGCATGGACCGTGTCGCCGTGAGAGTTCGTGAACATCACGTAGCCGAAAAGCCACATGATGTACACCTCCAACGAATGAGTGACCTGGTGGTTCGTCAAATGCTCACCAGGCCAACCAAGCTCTGCTAGCTGCACGAAATGCTCATTTGGTTACAACTTTAGAAAACAACCGCACGACCGATATAGGTTGTTTGCACTAATCTCAAACCGTCGGTACCACGCCCACTTTGGGCCGTGCTTCTGGTGCTCGTTGATAGGAAGCAGGGGATTGTCGTGGGGACGAACACCTGCGAAGCGCTGCACGAGATCTACACGCCAGGTGGGTGAAGCCTCCAAAGGTCCAACCACTGTCCCCGCGATCGGGAGACCTAGCAGGTAAGACACGTCCTACAGCGTCGGGGCCATCTCTCCCCAAGAAAAGTGAAAGGTATGGGTCTCCGGCCTCCAACGATCTATGAGGCACGTCAACAACGCACTGTCGAAGGGAAAACGTCTAGACCTGATCTCCATGTCGTGAGGTTCCTCGTCCTCACCCAGGAGTTGGTAGTCCTCGTCTGTGCCCTCCACCATCCGTGCCAGGGATAGTAGACCCGCCCACTCCAACCTGTAGAATTGAACGCATATTAAAAATCAAAATGACTTGCTCACATGGGCTCTCGCGTGGATGTACCCATTGATCCACGCTGGGTGAATCCTCAACACCACACGGGGGTACGGGTCCTGAAAATCGGGCTAAAATCACCATCGGCAATCTTCTTCGCTCGGTGCTTACTGTCCACCCGTGCATCGAGCAACTCGAAGTCCATCATACCTGCAAGGCTGTTGCATGATCATAACACGTAGCACATGTGAAACAGTACTGCATGATAGTAAAATCATTACAAACATTTTCGAACATAACTGGAGACTACAACAACGAAGTTCAATTACATAATAGACCGGTGAACCAGGTACATATTAGAAGTTCACTACAATTATTACAAACACTTTCATATTCGAACAGAGTACTACATATCGAACATAACTGGAAAAGTACAAATCATTATTCAGGACGTAACAGTACGAAACCTTGTTCTCACTCCGCGAAGCTATGTTCTCCACGCCCTCGTCCAGTCCTAGTAGAAGGGATTGCCTATGTACTTACCGTGGGATCACCTCCCGCTTAGTCCTTTAACTTGGGACAATATTTCTTCCGATGGCCATAAGCAGCACAATGCAAGTACTGCCTTGTAGGGCCCCCAACCTCTGACTCATCCATGTCGTTGCGAATTCGACGAACTCTACGCTGCCCCCTGTTGTCACGAAGTAGGCTCCAGTGCGGTATGTATTCCCTTTGATCCTCTTCTACTGTGGTGAAGTTGTTGACAGCACGGAATCCAGTAATTTCACCACTCCATGTTGCAAGAACAGACTCCTTTAAATAAAACGGTGACATAAAAGAGGAAGAGTCCATACCAATTAGCCCACACGCGGTTAGCACATGCGAGCACGGCTTGTGTAGAAGAAAAGAAGTGTTGCATGTGCAGTTACAGGTTGGAATTCCTTTACACCCAAAAGCAATCTCGAACATCCGAACCTCATTTGCGGTTCAAAAACCTGTCTTATCCCGTAGTCGAACTTCGTACCTATGTTGTAGGTTGCCAATCCTTATGACCGTGTGCATCTTCCCCTTTGCTATCTTCTACTCCATGTATTGCATGACAGTCGCGCTGAAAGGAGTTTCAGTGTAGGTGCTCATGTACAATGCAGCTGTCTGATACCTCTATTGGAAGTACCGAATTGTCCCATGAAGTATGCTCTCGAGTATAGCAACTAAGGGTAAACCGCGCTGTCCACGAAGTACCCAATTGTACACCTCCGCCAGGTTTGTTGTCATGACACCGTACCTCGCTCCGTGAGTGTCGAAGAGCAAGGACCATCTCTCCTTCGGCTCATTCTCGATCCACTCGGAGAAGGTCTTGATTCGTCCACCCTTCTTCCTCTTAACACCTGGCGGGTTAATACCAGGTAGAGCGCATAGTTTTTTCGGCTCCTCGTCCGCTGCTACTGCAATTGCCGCGGTTTTCTTCCTCCGCTGAGTTAACTTTGTTTTAGTGAATTCATCAAGCGTAGCCCATAATTTGTAGAACTTCTTCTGCTGATTTTGTTTGCATAGCCTCTTGAAGAGATTCATAAGACGTTTGTTCTTGAACTGCCGGTAGAAATTTGCCCATAGATGGCGAATACACCAGCGGCTTTGCATATTAGCCCAGGGTTCAAGCTCATCCGGTCCGGGGTTTGTAAGAGTCTTCATGGCCTTTAATATACCGGGATGCCTGTCATGGAGTATGCAACAGGTCGGTCGATTTTTTACGACACCTCGCTTCAGTCTTCTGAAGAACCATAGCCAGCTTGCGTAGTTCTCGCCTTCAACAAATGCGAAAGTCAATGGAAGAATTTGGTTGTTAACGTCCACTCCAATAGCAGTAAGGATTTGCCCCTTATACTTGCCTGTAAAGAATGTACCATCAACACACAGCAAAGGTCGACAATGGTTAAATGCTTCAATGCAAGCTCTGAAGGAGAAAAAAGCCCAGTTTAGCTCTTTAAATCCTGGTGACTCGGATGACAACGTATACTTGATGTCGACATACGTGCCCGGGTTCCTGCCTTGTAGTGTCCACAGCAGGTAGGGAAGGTTGTGATATGAATCTCTAAAATTCCCAAATCGCATCTCCATTGCTTTCTATTTAGCACGCCATGCCTTTCCATAGCTGATTGAGAACTGGTATTTATTCTTTATTGCTACTTGAATATGTTTCGCTTCCATATCTTTCTTCTCCACTATCTCGGCGAATATCAATCTTGCAATCAGACTTGAAATCATGTTACGATGCTCTGCGAGGACGTTGGATCGAACACAGTTATGAGGCACTACTCTACTAACAATCTAAGTCACTTCGTACTTTGGGACATGAGCATGCAAAGAGCAAGGATAACCAATACTGCTGCACTTTGCGATGTACTTGGTCGGGGTAGACACATGAATGTAAAATGTTCTTTGCGTGAACAAACCCCATAGAGCAACTGCATCTTTTAATTCGAGCTTGTTGCGATACATGGTGCCATGTTTTATCTCATTGCTTCTGAACTCCCACGATGACTCATGCCCATCTGTCACACGCATACCACCCAATAGTTCTTGGTTCCACCCGCTAGGAATTTGACGATCAAAAGTCTCCTCATCCTCAGCACTATCTTCATCATCGGCCTCCTCATCGTCATCTTGCGCAACGCCCGCTAGATCTTCCTGCTGCATAGCCTCCACCAACTCTTTGAATTCCTCAGCTTCATCCGCCCGCCCGATAGGACCATGGTTGGGTCTCATTCCTCCCGGAATCACTACTTCAGAATGCTCTCCGGCTCCGTACTCTGTTACCCCTTGCGCTGATGCACTTATGTGATCTTCTTCATACGCTGTACATTGATACCCCGTTTGATCTTTCACAACAGCTTGCACCAAAATAACAGGATCATCCTTCCGACCGCTACAGACCCTAAGCCAAGAAGTCCACTCCTTTGTTCTTTCAACGGACATCAGATCCCAGCGCAAAGAACTTAAGGACATTGTAAACACAGTTTGAATGCTGACGCTATACTTGCCCATATCAAGACCAAAGCTACGGGTGAACCAGTCTTTAGCTTCTCTAATGTTCATCGACTCGGGATTTTGCAGAGGCAATACAGTGTAACTGAATGAGCTAAGATCAACTCCATTCGAGTTCGTCCTCACTTCTCCAGGACCATAGAAAATCTTGAATCTCACTATATCAGACATTCCTGTCATCCGTAATATCATTTCGTAAAATTCACATATGTTCAAAATGTAGGAGACTCGTAATATGTAGCTACGTATGTCCATCTGATCTATAATAACAATATTATACAATCGTACTCTACTTCTATTTCTTCGATATTTTTCTAGTTCTGTATAACTATTTTGTAATATCGGCAACTGTATGATCAAAATCATGACATATGCGATTATAGATGGAATTCAATTTCTAAAACGATGCACGTACATTATTCTAAAACAACACAGGTAGATTCATATACCTAACGTATTAATATTATTTCTACTTCAAAGCTATCATGCTAATACTAAGCTACAAAAAGACAAAATTTTGTAATTAATAAACTAAATCGACAAATTTTTTGAAAATTCGGGTTTACCTGGCCGACAAAAAATTCCGCGGAGGAGGCCCCTCTTCTTCCTTCTTCTCTTCTTCTCTTCCTCTCCTCTTCTTCCTCCTTCTTCTCTTCTTCTCCTTCCTCTTCTTCTCTTCTCTTCTTCCTCCTTCTCTTCTTCTCCTCCTTCTTTTCTCTTCCTCTCCTCTCTCTCCCACGCCGCGCCGCCGCCCCATGGCCTCGCTGCTGGCCGCTGCGCTTGCCTCGCCGCCGGCCTCCCCGCTCACCTCGCCGCACCCCCGGCTGCCGCCCTCCCTCCAAGCTGCGCCGCCGCCGCCGCTCACCTCAACACTCGGGTGCGGGCGTGCGCGTGCGCCGTGCGGGATGAGTCGGGTCCGTAAATGCCGACTTGGAACTCGGCTTGCCGATTAGCCCCAAGTCGGCAAACGTCTTGCTGACAGCCCCTGAAAATCGGCACATGGGGTGCCGACTTGACTTTTCGGCATGCAAGTTACCGAGCAACCAAGTAATCGGCAATTGGTGTGCCGATTTATGGTTTTCAGCATTTGCTGTGCCGACGGGTCTCCATTTTTGAAATTCCTCCAATTGGTGTTGTACTCCTGCGATTTACGAAAAAAAATATTTTTAAAAAAATTCTTAAAACCAATGCTGCGCCGCCTTGTCGTCGTCGCCGGAGTCCGTTCCTGCAGCACCTCCATCCAGCCCCACGACCACCTTGCTATCCTTCCCACCATGAGCATCTTCCTCCTCCCCCTGTTTTCTTCACCCATCTATTGTATCCTCACATCGAGCTATTCACACACCAGTAGATCAGTAGAACATCCCATGCAGCATGCATCAATCGATCGATCCATTGAGCCCCTATACAGAATGTGTGCATTCATTTTCTCCTCAAATTCTTCATCTCCTCCCAGATCGCCTCAAGGTTAGATCTGAGTAGTAAAATGGGTCAATGAGGAACCAATAAACCCACTGGTCAAATTTGAGCGAATTTTGGCCAAATTTCAACCTAAATTTGTACTTGATGAAAAATTTGAAACTATTATATTTTCAGTAGGATATTCGCATGTGTAGGAGATATCCTAAATTTTTCTATAATTGTTTTTAGCACTATTTTAATTATTAAAAATAGACATAATTTTTATTTTTATAACATAATTTTTGTTTAGGGTAATACTTACTGTTTAGAGCATTGTGGTAAATTTTGGTAATTTTTCATTTCTGTTTGATAATGTTAGTAATTAGCATATCATTTAACACTATTGTTCCCATACCATATATAACCATATGCCAATTATTATATTTTGTTAATTAGTATTTTTTTTAATTAATTAATATTTTTTGTAATCTTTGGTCGCAAACATTTTTAGATGCTGTAAAATTAATATTTCTACAATATGACTAGGTTACATATAAAGTTAGAACTTTATCACATAACTTGCTTCCGTAGAGTTAATTACAATTATTTCATAATGTCAAAGTTCATATATGTTACTGAATTTATTTATTCAGTGCAATTTTAACATGACTCCTTTAATTAATATCATGTCAAGGGCTCGCATTATTAATTATATGGCACCTAGCATGTTGGAATTAATTTTGCTAATAATTAATCTTTTAAGAGTAATATTATTCATAATGTTGATAATGTTTTTCTGTTAATGTAGAAAATAATATCTCTTAATACTTAATATGTTATGGTAGCTCATACGTAATCTATCATAGTATAGTATTTTGATTTATTTATTACTATTACACATGGTTACGACTTCTCTTTCGGAGACCCCAAATTTAGGACATCTGAAGGTTGAAATCCTGTTCCAATATTTGACGCATTCTATCCATCATTGATTTCCATATTTTTTTGTAGTTGGATTTTATTTTGAAATGTTTGTTTATTTTTGTTGTGCTTTATTTTGCATTACGACAATTAGGGAGTGACGATGCAAACGTCGGACCCAACTCGAAGATCAGCAGTTCAACAATGAAGGCATGCCCCCCTCCTTTGATCATATTTGATTCTATATTTCTAAATTCATTATTACTTTATTGTTTATAAATATACATGCCGTTTTATTCTAGTAGCTAGCGTGTCGTGCCAACATGTACCTTTATCCGCTTGTTGCCCTTTTACTTGATACCCTGAATAGATTATTTAATATTTCATAATAGAGTAGAGATATTGTTAGCTATGCTAAAATTATTCCTAGGATGCCTTGACTTGCCTCCTCAGAGGAATGATCTTCTGATCGATGATGTTTATTCAAACTTTTTATTGAGCTCGCTGAGCTAGGGCCAGATGCCCACTATTCCCTTCCTCTCTCTATTCTATCTTTCTACTTTGGGTGAAACTTACCATCTAAACGGTGCGAGCGATAGCTGGATTAGGGTTGAAGGAGCAATTGACAGCCTGTATCGAATAAGGCCGACATCATGATTTTGAGAAATGTGAAAACAGTACAACCACATGCTATATGGGCACTGGCTTGGTTAAGTAGGTTAGCCAAGTTTTGGTGTCGACATTGCTATACTACAGAAGGGTGGATGTAGCTACGAGGACCTCAACACAAAAACGGGGCCACAAAGGGTAAGCGAGTGTACTCTCCTCCGTGTCGAAAACTAGTGGGCATGTCACATTGAGATGAGATTAGCTAAAATACCTTATCACGATCTCCTTGCCGATACACCGATGGGTTTCTACTCTGCTAGTAGCCGTCGGTGGAAAACAAGACGAGATTGTGTCATGTGGGAAAGGTGTACAACCTCTGCAGATTGTGTCGTGTGGGTAAGGTGTGGGTAAGTTATATGCTGGATGGCATATAACTCATTCTTGGTGAAAATGACATGTCTTTCTCCCCCTTACTATTTTCCCTGTACCCTAGTTCTGGTAATGTGACTAGGTGGTTGGAACCTATGGACGGGTCTACGCCGGATGCCTTACTCGCATGTGTTGGTCATAGACCCTCACATGTACGAGAAATATCACTGAGATAAAAACCAGATTTTATATCAAAGCCACCTTTGAAATTATCATAGTATTTACAACCACAAATTGCTTTTACACAAAATAGCCATACAACCTTCCTTTGCAGCCTCATATACATTGGTTTAGATATTTCCCTATGACAAGGCATGCTGAGTACACGAAGTACTCATTGACATTTTCGTTATGACGGTGGACAGATGACTAAGTTGCAGAATATGCGAACTACGACTACTACTACGATGACCTCAACGAGTAAGGTCGCGTGAACTCTTTCGACTGCCTGTGGCTGGGATGGAGCCTTCCAGTTTATCTCTTTCTTTCCACTGCTTATGAGTTGTAATGATTATGGGACCAAGTACTCTGTTTAAAGCCATGTGGCTTCTATCATGAAGACTATGTTGTAATAAACTTGACATGGTAATGTAATCATTTTAACTATGTTCATTAGCTTGATGCTGCACTGATGATGTTACACAGAAGGGGTCTGAAGTTAAGTCCAGACTCTCCTTGTGCTTCTTGATCTCTTGCTGACTCAGGTCAAGCTCCTGATCTATAGGATGATTCATACCTATTGTGTCATCCTCCTGTTCTAAAGAATCATTCTCCTCAACATGCACCAATGAATCTTCATGCATAATCACTACTCCATCGTAGACTTTAGTATCCTCATCCTCGACTTGTGGTTTCTCAACATCAAAACCTATATGCTCTATCTACTCCAATTTGGCATCCTCATTCTCATCAGTGAGAGCCTTCCAATATTCACCACTATCATATCTAAGTACTCAAGAGTCACCAAGGCCATCTTGATTGCTCACCTCCATGGAGAAGCCACTCTCTGCATGCCATTCTTCTTCTCCATCGGTTTCTTCTATAGTCACACCACGGATAATGGATGATCACTCTTTTTTAGGTCTTCCACAAAGTAGACTTCATCATCCTCCATGCAGATCGCTTCCTCAACATCTCATTCTTCTTCACTTATGCATTCCTCCACGGCGGCTTCCACAACAGTAGCCACATTTCCTTCTAAGTGCTTGTTTGGACTCCAATAGTCTCTAGCAAGATGACTCCTTTTACCATATTTGAAGCATTCATCTCTCTTTCTTCTTTCTTCTACCAGCTCTTGCTGATCTTCTTCATTTCTTCTTTGAGCTTCCACTGTGTAGCAGCCCTCCTTTGGGTCACACCTTTCACCTCTTGTCCACTTCTCCTTCACACCTTCTCCTCAGCATCAAGGATGAAGAGCACCTCCTCTTCTTCTTGCTCTTTCTAGGTGATCCTACAAATCTGCTTGGCTAGTGCCTCTTGATTACCCAGCAAATTCTCTAGCTCAACCAAGGAAGGTTGGGTAGGTCATCCCCTCATTGCGACCATAAACCCATTATCCTCAGGTCTCAGGCCATGAATGATAATCCTCTTCATCCTCGCCTTGCTAATCTTCTCCTCAGCATCAAGCTGGGATATCTCATGGCAAATATTCTTTTCTTAGTAAAGTATTGAAAAAATACTGAAGTGCCTTGTGAGATACCTGCAGCTCATTTTCCAGGAGCTAGATTCATGCCTCATTCCTCTTCAACAATAGCTTCGCCAATGTCTCCCAATCGCCTTCGGTGCCTCCGCATCTTGGATGTGCTCCACTAGGTCATCCAACATCATGATCTTCAACACAAACATACATAGCCTTTCCTACCTTGATGCGCCACTTCCTTAAGGTTTCTATATTCTCTGGAGGAGTTGTCTTGGTGCTTGCAGAAATCTCCCAATCAGTGAAGTACATCAATCAATCAGTGAAGCAAATCAATCAGCAAATTGGAACTGGCAACTTATCGGACAACAATGAGCAATTTATCATGAACACAAAGGGCAAAAAAAATAGGGCAACCAAATTTCACCGTTCCAAACTCATGGGAGATGATGCAGGTGGCCTCCTCTGAATGGCGGGAGAGGGCACTGCGAGTCGCTACTTCTGGCCAGCAACGAGCAACAAATGGATCAAACAATGCCAAGTACGCTAGCTCGAATCAGTCACACATCATATTTTTCAAAGCATAGTTGAAAGGGTGCGCTGTGGGTGAATTTTTACAGCCGTTGAGGAGGATTTTTGGAAGCATGTCCCCACTCATTTGATTCCCATGTGTCAGATTTACTTTCTCGAGGCTAAGATTTACAGTTAAAAGGGTGCGCTCAGGATGAATTTTTACGGCCGTTGGGAGAATTTTTGGAAGCATGTCCCTAGTGTTTACTCTGTCCCATCTTATCTAACAAGAACCAAGCAGATAAGCTAGTTGTATACAGCAATGTTTAATTGCAAAAAACCATATAACAAGTCTTCAAGAAAGACAACATAGAAATTCCATCTCTAGTGAAAAGACAAGCAAGAAACATATATCATCTCTTGCCCACAAATGTGCAAATGAATGGTACCAATGATGAACCAAAGCCAAGAGCAAACAGTTAGACAATAGATAAAAAGCTACAAATTACACAATACGAGCCTTTTGACATGGAACAGACTAGACGGAAGGAATTCTGGATGGGGTAGTCCTCTTACATCTCAATACAAGCCTCAATCTGTAGGTAGACATGTCATCCTACAAGTCAATACCATGCAAGAGCTTTCTCTTTGCCAACTAAATAAATGTTTTCTTCTCTCCAAATCTATAAATGCAAAGCTAAGTTCTTCAATCAATTCCTCCCTATGTTCGATGAAACGAATTGATTTCTCTGTCAACCTCTCAAAGTGAATATATTGATCTTTGTCCTCTGAACTAACATACTTGCACTTGAAATCCATAAAATCAGCCAATAAGTTACCTATCTGCACAAATGGAACAGGTAGGAAATATTAAAACACCGATCTTTGGGTTGAAGGGCGGGTTTCTTAATATCTTGGTGTTGTGGATGAATGATGTGGATATGTACGTACGATTTTAGAGATAGGAGTGGAAAGAGGGAAGTGCAGGCGATGGGGGACCAATTTGGACCAGTGATCTTGACGTAGGTGTGCCCCTAAAGTTTTGTTCGGAGCAATTCAGACCGAGCGATCTTTGCAAAGTGGGCCAGCCGACAAAATGTGCCCCCAAGAGTACCGATGTGGGTGGGAGTTCAGAGAAGTTGCTCTAAGTGTAGGTTGACTTTTGCCCACTTTTTGCATTCAAGTATTTTGTTGGACATAGCTACTAGTCCTATATATAGGTATGCATTAAAGTCATGGCTACTACTAGTACACATATTACATTTTTGCATTGAAGTATGGGTTTTCGAGGATTTTACAGTCATGGAGGACATCTTACTGTATTGTGACTAGGACTTTACAGCCACGTGGCAAGTATTTTACAGTTTTCGTTGAGGAAGTGTATAGTAAGATAACCGTAAAACCGTTATTGTACCAGGAGGCAACCTCAGATTAAAATCCTCAAATTGCTGATTTTATAGTTGAGCACCACTACTGAAATCATTTCATACAATCATGCACCACTACTGAGTCTGATGAATGATGCAGAGAACAACTCTAATTCTTTTTGTAACATTAGTCATCAAGGTTCAATTTATCAGTATCAGTAAGTTATTTGAGAAAAACTAAACAAATCAGTGAAGCAACTTATGAACCGGTATTAAGCAACTTATGTTTAAAAAAAAAGCAAGTCATCGATATCGGTGAGTTATTTGGGAAAAACTAACAAATCAGTGAAGCAACTTATGAACAAGTATTAAGCAACTTATGTTGTAGTCAAAGAGCAAGTCATTAGTATCAGTAAGTTATTTGGGGAAAAAACTAAACAAATAGTACTAACCAACTAATGTTGCTCTAGTTAAAATTGCACCAATCATCAATCATCAATCAATGAAGTGCATCAATCAACAGTGAAGCATATTAAATAGCAAATTGGAACTGGTAATTTATCAGACAACAATAAGCAATTTGTCATGAACACAAAGAGGAAGGTATTGTCCTTGTTTTCCAGGTGCAGCAGGTTGTCCAGGTATATATCTGTCGACAGTAGTTAGAGACACATGGTTTTACTGTTTGCAAATGAAAAAATGTTATGAACAGGGCTTACGATCAGGAAAACTCCGCAACCAAAGACCGATTGTGTCTTGGACTTCTTTGTCATGTCCCATCCAAGCATGAACAGCATCTCTTATACCCTCAAAAACCACCTTGCACCAGTTAATGCGACTGATCTTTTTCCAGATCCGTCGAGAGCATTACCTCCCTCTCTCAAAGATGTACCAGCAAGTGGTTGAAAGCAACACCCTATTGAAGAGGATCAGAAAAAGCACTTGGTCGTCAACTCGTCGTTGTGCCTCTTCTGAATCTCCTCCAGTAGATGCTTGACGGTGATCTTTCCACTGAGAATTATTCCCAGTTTCTCATGCAACTAGGTGGTTGCTTCCACTTGTTCAGAGTGGCTATAAACTGGGATGTCCTCGCCGCGGTTGTGTGGGGCGCTGAGAACGAGGTTCACCACGCCTGGCATGATAGCGAGTGTCTTCTCAGACCCAACGTGGATCACTATCTCAACTAGGTCAATTTTTTCCATCAACCACATGAGCAGCTCTCTGCTCTCCAACTTTTCAATTCTGATCTTCAGCAGATCTGTGAAAAGAAGCTTTTGAATCTTCTTCCGCGCACTTGAATCAAAGGCCTGGATGGCCTTGATCACGTCGGAAGGGTTGCACCACACAGTGAGCTCTGGCTTGCTACTAGTATCCTATCAAAATAAATCACACTTTCGTCAACATTATTTTAGAGTCATACCAGGCAGAAAAAACAAGACCGCATTTTACATTCTACCAAATAAAAATTGACAGTATGATAGGCTAGGGATTACAATTTGAAATCACAATTTTTTTGAGGATTTAAGCGTCGGGGAGGATGACGGGGGGAAGCCCATCCGGGTAGGCCCAGCACCACGAGTCGGCCCAACAGGCTCGCGAAGCCTCATAAGGGCCCACTCGGATGAAGGCCCAAGAAAGGCCCGGGTGACTGCAACGGCCGGGTGTCATCGAGACAGGCGTTACAACTCATCAAAGGCATATGTTTCAACCGGCATGAAGACTGGCGTTACTCGGGCCGTTACCGAATGTAAATGTCGTCATTAAATTAAAACCGTTACTGTAGCTCAGCCGACTGCCGAGTCGGCTGATGTACGGGCCTATATAAGGCCAAGCCCCCATGCGGAGAGGGGGATCGAGTATTCTAAATTCCATAGCATCTTCTTCAACCTCCTGTACACTCTCTTTTCACGCAAGATCATCAAATATATTCAGCAGGAGTAGGGTATTATCTCTATCCTTGGAGAGCCTGAACCTGGGTAAATTCTTGTGTGCACTGCCTAGATCTTCCTTTCACGCTACCCCGACAATCCTATTACAAATGGATATTGCCGCGAACACCCCGCGACAGTTGGCGCGCCAGGTAGGGGCAGCGTGTTTTGAGCTACGATCCAGGCGGGATCTTCTCCAGCGACCGGCGACAAGCTCATCGTCAGCAACATGTCGCCTGTCGCGCATCCTGAAGGCTCGGAGTTCATCTTCGGCGGCCTTCACTTCTTGGCCGACGCTTTCGGCCAATTACATCTCCAAGATCCGCGTCCATGCCTTAACCGTGGAGGTGGAGCCTGAGCTCCGGCTCGGATCTCCTCCAGCCTCGGGCAAGGGCGAGGAATATTTCAGGTTCGTCGCCATGGTGGGGCGCCGAATCTCTCCTCTCCATCCTGGGATCCGAATCCGAGGGGGACGAGAGTTCGCACAGCCATACCGCCTCCGCTGAGGTGTATGTGGTTGGGGATGGCGCCGCAGAGGATGTGGGAACGTCTGCAGCTGCGGCGGCCAGGGCAGCCCACGAGCACCTACATACGCCCATCAACGGACAATCGGAGGCCGAGAGGGCCTTGGAGGCTTCTCGGCAAGCCCTCCTTGCTGAACGAGCACGCCTCGATCAAGAGCGGGCGGCAATCGAACAGCAAGATCGGCGACCGAATGACCCTCACGGTTTCGCGTAGCCGCGCGAACCGAAGAACTTCTTCGGCCGCCCGGAGGAGTCGGGCTACTCGGGCCCCACTTTTCGGACGGCAACAGGACGGTGTCATTGTTTATCAAACACCGGCCCAGAACCTTTTCGCAGCCGCCACGTTGGCCGACTCATTGCCACCACCAGCAGACGGCCCCGCGGCGGAAATCTACCGCCGAGTCGTCACGCTGATGAAGACGGCGGTGGAACAACAAAACGAACACCGGGTCGGTTGGCAACCGGCCAGCTTCCCAGGAAACTCGGAGTCGGCCCTCAGGAGCTCCGAGTCGCCCCGTCACAGTCGGCTCGTCTCAACCGAGTCGATCCACGAACCGGCCTGACGCTCGCCAGGAGATTAACCGGCTC